>JABCKS010024993.1:23705-35497 GCA_018851325.1 Termitomyces sp. DKA19 | reverse complement strand
AGCAGTAGACAGAGGAGTTAGAGGTCTGAGGGGAACCCTTCATGCCTCCTTAGATGGCAGGGACTATGGCAGTCCCTTAGGGTTCCTCTAGGAGGGCCAGGCAGCCCTTACATAAGTGGTGCATGGCCAATGGTCTGGTAAGTTATGCAATTGTCCTGTTCCAGTTCTCTGCTAATATTTTCAGTGCAATGCCTGCTACTCCTATGGCACTCCCTATGTCCTCCCTCCTCTGGGGCAGTTCTAGCAAGTGCAAGGCATATGTAGTGGCTGTCAAGACTAGCACTTGTACTGTTTCTTCCATTCCCAATAGCATGTGAGGTAGCAGAAGGGTGAGGTGGTGCTGGGGACAGGCTCTAGAGGTGCCCTGCTGCATTAAGTGGAGGTGGTCATTAAGAGCCAAGCTCCTTGGGGATGGGGGGTGAGGTAGGGTGGGGTAGGGCTGGGCAGATTTGGGGCTCTGTCTGGAGGTGTAGGAGTAGAGGTGCTATTTTCAGAGTTGTCTGGCCTTAGGGTGCCCCTGTTCTTTGCCTTGTCATCTGAGTCATCTGAGTTTTTTATGGAGGAGCTTCCAAGCAACAGGCCTTGTTTAAAGAAGTTGCAGAGCAGAAGCAATGCCAACCAGATCTGGCATCACTCTTCTTCCATACCTCTACCCTGTCAATCCAGACCTCTTCCAGTCCCTTTGGCATTCTGAAGCCTACTCAGAGAGAATTACTCTGGCTACAGGAGAAGGTGGCATGGCTCTGGGATTAAGAGAGGACCCAGTTGGACCAAAACTAGTGCCTCTGGTCACAGACAAGGAGTTGGTGAGAGAGCTAGAGGCAAGGTCTAGGGAGTTAGAGGCCCTCTGGGGTGTGCATGAGGCACTTTAAGAGCAGGTAAAAGTGATGAGCCAAAGGCATGAAGAGGTAGAGCAGGTGGATTGAGGCAAGGAAAGCTCCTAGAAAGTTGCCCCTATAGAAGGACAAGTCCTAGCAGGTCACAGGATAGACCTGGAGCTGGTTAACTACTTGTCAGGCCTGGCACTGCCTATCTCTTCTAAGCAAATGATATTGTTACCTTAGGGCTCTGAATTTACTGATGACAAGCCTCAGAGTGGATCCAGGCATACTAGAGCCTGTTAGATAGGGTGGCTATAGTGTAGTCCTCCATTTGGGATGGCCTTTGCCAAATTTGTTCAGAGTATTATCTGCCCCTAGAGATTAAGCATAGAATAGAGGAATTGGACAGATTGGAGGGTGTCTACTAGCAGATGGCATTCAGCTGGGAGGAGATCTTGGAGTAGGCAGTGCAGAGTCTAGCAGGTCCCATGCCTTCTCTAGAGAATGTGCTGAAGGAGATGCAGAGAGTGCTCTACATAGAGCTTTAGGACAGACAAGAGTTGTTGGGACTATGGCCAGAAAAGGTGGATGTGATAGTCAAAAGAGGCAATGAGGGTGAGGTGATTAATCTTCAAAAAGCAAAGCAGGTGGTGCAGAGGAGGGTGAAGAGTAAAGGAAGGGGGACAGGGTGGCAGAGTGGAAAAAGAGGTGCTTATTGGGCTGGAGCTCCATATATATACTCCTATTCTTAGTCTTGTTATGTATTTTTTTTTGTTAATATGACTAGTCTTTTTTTTCCTCTTAGTCTTGGCCTAAATAAAATAGCAGTTGATCAGATAAGATTAGATAAATTGGATAAGATGGAGCAATAAGATGAAATAATAGAGATTTAGTAGAGGATAAGATGAACAAGATAAGGCTGAGGATAAGATAAAGAAGATAAGATGAAATAAAATAATAGAAACATGTTGGGGAAAGTTGAATCTCTGTTATACTTGGGATAGAGTTATGCTTAAAGTGGCCCCAAGGTTATGGGCCTGAGTCTGAGGTCTTGAAGGTTCTATAGGTAGTTTTAGTGGAAGTTCCAGAAAGCTTTAGAGGCATTTTAGAGGCATTCCAGAGGCTCCTATGTGTTGTCCTTGGGTCTATACCCAATTTACTGAACAAGGGTAGTTAATCTGTCTGTGATGATGTTAGGAGTTGAGAATAACATTGACTTTGTTTTTAGTGGAGTTCTTTGTCAACCTCAATGGCAGGGGGAGAGTCATTTTACTAGCTAGGGAAGGAGTCTGGATTATGGCACTCTAAGAGTCAAATATAAAAGATAGAATGAATCCCTTTCATCTTGGTAGGGAGGCTGAGTTGGTATATGTGAGAGGATACTTTTCAGAGTATCTTGAATAGTCTAAGGCACTTGTAGTCAAGTTTCAGAGAGGGGCATTGGGTTTTAATGTTTTAGCAATTGAGCCAGACAAGGGATCCTATGGGTTAGTCTAGAGTTGTATTTTGGTAAGCATCTGTGTGCTTATAATAAGCCTAGTTGGCAATGTCAATTTCTTACTTGAAGTAGTCTTGCAGGCTTCAGAGGTCCTAAGTAGCATAAACTATATGGGAAGTAATGTTATAGAGTGAGATGATAAGCTCAAAGAAGGAAGAAACTTTAATGGCTAAGTGCAGAGAGTTGTCATAAATAAATTTAACTAGGGAAAGTTCAGTACACCAATCATTCTACAGATAGTTTACATAGAGCTGGAGGTACTGTTCCAAGGTCTGATTGATACACTTGGTTTGCTTGTTGGTCTCTAGGTAGTAGGCTGTAAACAAGCTAGACTTGATGTCTAGGGCCTAGCAGAGGGATTGCCAGAACTACAAGACAAACAAGATACATTGGTCCAGAGATGATGTCATTGGGCAGGCTATGCTTTGTAAAGATGTGAGTGACAAAGTGTTGGGCCAGTCATGGAGGATTGTCTATAGTGCAATAGAAGATGAAGACAGTCTGTTTTATTAGCTGGTATATAATGATAAGAATGGTATCATATTCCTCAGACTCTAGAAGCTCAACTATGTGATCCATAGAGATGGAGGGCCAAAGTTAGTGCCCTAGCAGAAAAGGTTTGAAGAGTTTGAAGGGGTGGTGGTGTGAGACCTTGGCCTGGTAATATGCTTTACAGATGTGAACATACCAAGTGACATCTTTCTTGAGTCTCAGCCAGAAATGTATTTACATGATGAGTTAGAGGGTCTTCCAGATTTCCAGGTAACCTTAGAGCTTGTAGTCATAGTACTATTAGAGGACCTTGAAACAAAGTTTTTGATAGTCCAGAATATAGATTGTGCCATTACAGAGGAGGAGTTGGTTGTCAGAGGAAAGGGTGTAAAGTGGGAGAGTTAGGGTAAAAAGGTTGAAGGAAGAGTTAGAGGGGGAGTTAGAGAGAAGTTTTAGAGATCATGGGAGTGGTAGTCATCTAGGGGCACCTAGCAAATCTGTTGGAGGAGACCTTCATTGTCTAGCAGAAAGATGGTCTGGAGGAATGATAACATACTAGTTGAGGGCATTTCATCTAGCTTTAAAGGATTTTTATAGGTAGACATTGGGCTTCTGAGTCAGAGTATCAGGTTTAGTCTCAAGGTAGCTGGAGTGAGATAATGAAGTTGTACTTAGACAGCAGCTCAGACTATCAGGCCTGCCAGTAGCTGAGTTGCTTAGTAGCTATAAAGTACTGGAGATTATTGAGTAGACTTGAATTCTATATCAGGTGCTCTCCAGGTACACTCTCCATTGCTGAAAGGCTTCTATGATTACAAGGAGTTTCTTGTCATAGATGTTGTAGTTGAGCTCTGTGGAGATTATACAGCAGGCATAAAACATAACAGGGCAGAGCTCCTAGGTGTTGGGATTGGTCTAAGAGAAAATTTTAATGAGAACATAGTCAAAGACATTGTATTCAAAGATGATGTGGATGGGTGGGTCATAGTGTTGAAGGATAGGGGTAGAAGTGTTGGAGGACAGAGGTATATAAAGGTGGATTTGAGAAGGTGGAAGACATCTTAGCAGTTCAAGTCCTAATTCTATAGGGTGTCCTTCCAAGTGAGGTGAGTGAGTTTTTTTGTGATTCCATAGTTGTTGATGAATTTACAGTCAAAGTTTGTAAATCTAGGGAAAAATTAGAGTATCTTGATATTCTGTGAATGGAGCCAGTCAGTAATGGTGTCAACCTTGCCTGAATCAATGCAAATACTCTCTGGAATGATAATAATGCTAAAATACTTGACCTTTTGAGTGTGGAAGGAGCACTTCTTGGGTTTAGCATAGACATTGTACTGCTAGAGTCATTCCAGGATGTATTAGACATTATTCTGGCATTTTACAAGGGAGTTAGGGTAGATAAAAATGTTGTCTAAGTATACTACTGTGAAGATGTTTATGAAGTATTGAAGGGTGGCAAGGGAATTTATCATTCCAAATGGTATTACTAGGTACTTAAAAGTCTATAGCAGGTCTGGAAAGCAGTCTTCCACTTGTATCTAGGGGCAATACAAATATTGTTGTACCTAGAACAGAGGTTGATCTTTGTATAGACTTTTGCACTTCAGAGTTAATATATAAGGTCTCCAATAAGAGGAAAGGGGTATCAGTTTTTCTTTATCTTGATGAAGATGACTAGGGCTTCAGCAGGGAAGGAGAAAGGCCAGATGAAGCCCTTTCTCAGCATCTTGTCTATCTAGTCTTTAAGGGCCTGAAGCTTAGTTTCCAACATATTATAGACCTTCCTGAAGGGTGGGGAGGCACCTTTTTCTAGGGCAATTTGGTGATTGTAGGATCAGTGTGAGGGGAGCTCCTTGGTGCTTCCTTCTCAGGATACATCTGTGAATTTATAGTATTTAGGATACACAACTTTATACAGAATTTCCTCCTCAGATTTAGTAAAGTCTGGGGGTTTCTAGGCTTGGAGCTGTTGAATAGGAGTTACAATACAGTTGATAGGCCTAGGTCCTGTTGCAGAAGATTCCAGTGAATAAAGCAGCCCCTATGACACAAGGACTACCTGGAGGTCTCCTCATTTGGTGTTCAAGCATTGTTGGGATTGGAAGGAGTGGTTTAGGGAGGAAATGGCCTTCTGAACTTGTTACAGAGGTTTTTTGATAGGAAGAAGTTGGGTGACAGGGTTCAGGGAGGACTTTTGGAAAAGAGAGTTGTACAGGGAGGTGTAGAAGGGGAAGGAGAGGAGGGGGAAACATTGATATCAGTGTTGTGGCTTTCTAAAAGATAGGGTTTGTTGATGTCACAGTTCCTTTATTTCCTTTCAAGGTCCTATACCCAGAGTTGGAGGGAGGAGTTAGGGTTTGGAGTAAAGAGATGGTTGGGGTTGGGCTCATCTTTAATGGTAGGGAAGTAGTGGGATCAGAGGGATATTTTACTAGCTAGCCAAATGCCTTTACTATTAAATATTATACTTATTAAGTTCCAACCAATGTTGAAGTTGATTCTGCATAACTAGAATAGTCTGGGAATAATCAGAGTAGCAGGATGCAGGCTGGGTAATTTGTAAGTTGATGGGAAATTCTACACTATTTGAAAGATGGACACTATCAATGTTAGTGATAGGGGATCAGTTCAGAGAGTGTCAGGTTGCTATTGAAGAGCTGTAGTTCAACTGAGGCATCCAATGCCTTACCTGAGAAGCCTAGTTTCTTACTTATAAAAGTTCATGTGGCTCTGTATTAGGTCTAGAAAACCTAGGGGCTCACCTCCAAAAGTGAGAACCCACTAGTCAGTTAGTCAATGATGGAATGGGAAATGTACAAGTGTCCTGGAACTGATACAAAGCAGATGGAGGTTGTTGAAGTCCATGGGAATGTTCCATAGACTGAGATGACTATACTGAGGAATGAAAGAGAGAGAGAGAAAAAGAATAGATTGAGTAAGAAAAGAGACAAAAATAGTAGAGAGATAAGAAATAGATAAAAGTAGGCAATATCAAGACTACCAACTGACTATGGAGTTCTGGAGCTATATACTTGAGATTTTCAGGGAGGGTTGGAGAGGTAGGGGATCTTTGGGTAGGTGGTGCCTACCTGGAACTTGGCTTCTATTATAGCAGAGCCTGGGTATGGTCTGAAGCTGGTACTGAGGGGGGATCTGCTGGATAGGAGCATCTTGGGGGTGGGGTGGGCTTGGAGAGTGTGTTAGGACTTAGGACATTTGACTTGCCAGTGATCCAGTGATGTATAAGGGCTGTCCAGAGGAAGTTGTCAGGGCCAAAGCTTAGAGATGCATAGGCTGGCAATCCAGTAATGTGTAAGTTGCAGTGGGGTCTAGATGGAGAGCAGGGATGTCTGAGAGTTAGGCAGGATAGTCTAAGTGGTTGTTGAGGGTGGCAGGATTGTCAGAGCTGGCAGGGCAAAATTGGTGGGGTCCTGACATTACCCTCTCTCTAGACATTAAGCCCTCAAGGTGCAACAGGTGTTGTGGGTCTCCTAAAGTATCTTGTGGGGGTCCAATAATTTTCCAAGAGTTTTTTTAACAGCTTATCATCCAAATTTTCTCAAACCAACTTTCCATGTCTCCATTAGCTTTGAGGTCTCCTACACCCCCTATAGGAAACAATGTTGCTGAGTGATTGACCTACAAGATGTGACAAGGTAAGTGGTAGTGATACTAGGAATGGAAAGCTATTAACCAGCTTTTCCAGCATACATAGTTTGTCCTATGCCATGATCTTAAGTTGACTTTCTAACAGAGTAGCAACAGCAGTGGGTGGAGGCATTAGGGCTCAGAGCAGGGCCCTCCTGGGCAAGAGAGGCTGGTGCAGAAGCAACAAAGTTAAGGGTGGCCAGTGCTGAGAGAGTCAGGGTTGGGGTGCATATACAGGGATCCATCAGGAGAGTTGGGTAGCCCTTCCATGAGTAGTGTGTTGCAAACCATCCAGTAAGTGATACAGAATCTCAGTCATCACATCTAATGCTGACCTACCTAGTGCAACTCCTGTCACACATGTAGCAAGTCCTGTGCCCTCCTCCCCTCCCCCTCAGGTTAGTCCCATTATACTCAAGACATGTGCAACAAGTGCTGGGACTAGCACTTATGCTGCTCATTCTGGGCTTAGTGGTAAGTGGGCTAGTAAGAGGGGGAGGTGATGCCAGTCAGGAGGCCTCAGGGGGTACTATGGCCTCAGGTAGAAGTGTTGAGAGGCAGTCAGCCCCTGAAAGTTTATGTGATAGTGTTGGCAGGATCAGGCTTAGTAGGTATAAGGGTGGGAGATTTGAAAGGGGTACAGGTGGAGTTGTGAGGGGACAATGGGGGGTTGCAGAATTGTTGGTGGCATGCTAGCTGGCAGGTCCTGGGGTCCCCCTTTTCCTCCCATTAGCTAGTCCTCCAGCTCTATATGCAGGGTCAAAGTATCAGGTGTTGTTCCTAAAGGACTCTAAGCTCAGACATTGCCATTCTGGGCCTTCATCACTCTTCTTCCAGTCCCCAACCCCATCCATTTGAACCTTTCCCAATTCCTCCATCCCCAAAATATTATTGTTGGACAAGGTGACCAGCCTACTGAAGAAGGTGGCCTAACTCTAGCAAGTCAAGATCATTCAGCTGGGGCAGAACCAACACCTCATGGAGTCAAATGAGGAGCTAGTCTAGAAGTTGATGGTATGGATGGGGGAGCTGGATGCTTTATGCCAGGGATACCAGGCATTATGGAAGCAAGGCTAGGGGATAGTATTAGGGTCAGAGTGGCTAGAGCAGGGAGTAGTGGAATGGGGAGAGAGGGAGTTGTTCAGGGGGATTGTCCAGAGCAGAGGGTAGCAGAATGAGAAGAGGGAGAGTTATCTGGGGGGGTTATCTGGAGCTAGTAGGAGTGGGCAAGTGGAGAAGGCAAGGCATGAAGCTGGTTGGCAAGTCAGCAGGCAGAGCATTGCCTAGCATATCTTGATAAGTTCTACCACCTGCTTTAGGGTTTGAACTTATTCTTTTCAGGGCAGGCCTGAGCCCACTGGAACCTCCTGGATGGGGTGACTACCACCCACATATTCATCTAAGATTTCCTTCATCAGATTCATCCAGAGTATGGGCTGTCCATGGAGATTGAGCAGGGGATGGAGGAGTTGGAGTGGCTAGAGGTGGCCCACTGGTGGCTAGTGATAGGTTCAGAGGAGCTCCTGGAGTAGGAGGCACAGAGCCTTGTGGACCTTCTGCCCACTCTGGACAATGTGTATAAGGAGACTCAGGATGCACTATTGACAGAGCTCTGAGAGGAGCAGGAGTTATTGTTAGAATGTGAACCTGTGGGACCTAATGATCACAGATACAAGTAAGTATCTTAATCCTTAGTCTGTGATACAATGACTGAGTTCTATACCTAATAATCACAGATACAAGTAAGTATCTTAATCTATGGTACAGTTAGTTGATATCCAATGTCTATAAGTAATTAGAGCTTACTCTTAGTCTGTGATACAATGACTGAGGATGCTGTCTATATAGTATCAAGTATATATATAGTTAGTCTGCTTTGTCTGTTATTATGTGATAAGTGTGATATCTCATAGAAATCATTGTCTGTTTCTTTGATGGAGGCATGCTTATGATGTCATTATTTTCAGATCATAACACTCCTTCTCACCATGAGTAGTGGCTCCTCCTCATGCAGAATCATTCCAACTGTAATCCCATGATATATTATAGTTGCATGAACTTGGAAATAGGCAGTGCTTTTGTGAAGGCATCAGCAATATTGTCCTTGATGTTGATATACTGCAAGGTAATCTCTCCAGAGGAAACTCATTCATATAGAAAATGATATTTAATGTCAACATGTTTGACTCACACATGTAAGAGTGGGTCTTTTGATAGGTTAATTGCAGAGTTGTTATCACAGAGCATCATAGTTGCCCCAAATGTTGAGTAACCCAAGGTGTGCATCACCATCTGTAACTAGACACATTCTTGCACCACTTCAAAGGTGGCTATATATTTGGCTTCACAAGAAGAGGCAGCAACCATCTTTCATTTCCTTGTGGACTATGATATCAAGTCTGATCCTAAAGACCATGCATAGCCTCTCACACTCCATCATGTGTCTAAACAATTTGTCCAATCAAAGTCAGTAACATCCACCAGGTTCATCTCTGATCTGCCCCCTAGACACAGCTGTAGACTCTGTATTCCTTTCAAATTTTGTAAGACCTAGATTGCTGCATTTCAGTGGGTGTAAGAGTAGGAGTCAAAGTATTGGGACAATTGTTGCATGGAATATTGAATATTGGGGTGCATAGAAATAGCCAACCAGAGTAGGCCTCCAACTCACTGTTGATAGGGTATATACATGATCTTGTCAAGCTCCTCCTGACTGAGCAGCATCCTGTTGACTTGCTATAGTTTTCAGCCAGGTTCTATTGGTACTGCAATTGAAGATGCATTAGATTGGCTGAATTGTGTCACCATCCTGTCAATGAGGTTTGTTTGTGATAAGCATACTTGTTTGTTGGGTCTATCTCAATCTATTGCAATGCCAATAATATGTTTTAATGCTCTCAGCTCTAAAATTATCCAAGTTTGCTTTAACTGTGTGATGAAGTTATCATTTGCTGCCTTTGTGCTAGTAATAGATAGGAAATCATCTACATGGATTCCTGCTATGACTATGCCCATGTCAGTCTTCCAATAATATATGCATGCCTCACACTTTAACCAAGTGAATCCAAACCTTCTCATAGCTTCATCCAGAGTCCAATTCCATATTCTCCCTGCCTGTTTCATTCTATAGATTGCCTTCTTCAATCTGCAAATCCATCCTTGTTTTCCTTCCTCCTCAAACCTCTTCACTTGTTCCATGTAGATCTGCTTCTCTTCAGGTAACATACCATTTAAGAAAGCTGTTTTTATGTCAATCTGAGGTACATCCCAATCCAGTTTTGCTGCAAGATAGAGTAGTATTCTCCATGATTCTGCACATGCCATTGGTGAGGTAGTCTTTTCATAGTCTCAGCCTTGGACTATTGAAAAGCCCTAAAGTACATGATGTATCTTAAATTATATAACTTCACCTTTTTTATCATATTTGATAGAGAATACAGGTTGGCCCTTGAAGATCTTCTTCCCAGGTAGTATCTTCCTACATGGTACAAGCTTCTACACTCCTATCTTCTCCAGTAAATCCAGTTCCTCACAATATGATTTCTCCCAGTATAGCCAGTCTGATAATTTGTAGGCCTTGTTGAGATTCCTTGGAGTGTCTGGATTGGGCCTAAAGCTCAATTCATATGGGTCCTCAATTGTATCAAGTGCTGCTATGATGTGATCAAATCTTCAAGACCTACATTAGGATTGACATCTCCTAGTATGTCTTGTTGTAATTCTTCAAGAGCCTTTTGCCTGTCTATCTATGTCTTTCTTACTCAATTTGCAGCCTCCTTAGACTCTCTCACTGCTTTCTCCAAGCAGGTCTTCAATTGATCATTTGTAACTATCTTTTCTGTAGGGATCTGTGCTTAATTAGACCAATACAGTTAAGGTGGTTCATGTATAGTGGGTTCAGAGACTCATACAGGCATGGCAAGCTCAGGGTTCATAGGTATGTTAGCCACTCTGGGCCCCTGTTTAAGATTGTAATCTTTGTACTGATTGGTGTGACCTGGGATAATCAGTGACTCTTCATTGTCAGTAGGTACTGGTAGGAAGGATGATTGGTTCTTTATAGAGTCAGTAGTTGGAAAGTCTAATTCTGTCTTGTTGTCAGGTAGCACTAGTGTAGGTGGTAATGCCTGTTCATTGTGGCTCTCAATGAACTTGACATGATAAGAGCTGTACACCTTTCTTGTTGATCTTTTATAGCATTGATACACTTTAGAGTCCTGGTTATATCCTATCAGTATGCATTCAATTGACTACATATAAACCTTTGGATTATGCTTGTGAAGGATTAGCACAAATACCTGGCATCCAATCTCACAAATGTATAAATAGTCTGGCTTCTTTTCATACCATAACTTGTCTAGTGTAATGTTATCCATAGCTAACATCTTTGTTTTTTCATGAAGATGGACTGTAGTTAAGTAGAACTCATCCCACAAAGACACTGGGCATTGAGCTGCAATCTGCATTGACCTAGCCTTTCCTATCAGGGTATGGTGCATTCTCTTGACTTGTTATATATGTGCAGAAGTGTAGAGTGCCCCAACTTCTAAAATGATGCCCTTAGATTTGTACCATTGTTTGTGTTCTTCACTATTAAACTTGCTATTGTAGCCAGTGTGCAGGACACTCAGTTTCTCACCTATTTTGCTCTCTCATGCTAATATCCATGCTTTCAGCTTGCTGAAACCATCATCTTTGCTCTTTGGAGGGGTAGATCAGGGTTTACTGGTATAGTCATCAACTATATTCATAATGTAAAGGTTCCCAATATATGATGCCACTGCAGCCTTGCCTGTGAGATCAACCCAGATCTTTCCCAGTCTTCTTATTGCTCAATGTCCATATCCCTCTTCTCTTTCCTTTGGTATAAGCATCTTAGCCTGTTTTCTGAGGATACAATAATTATATTTATGTGGTTTTGAGGAGAGGATTTTAGACATACCTTCAACTATACTGTCCCAAGCTATTTATATAATGGCCTGATAGTTTGCATGCCCCAGTCTGTTATGCTAGGTTTGGATATTTGGGGTGTCATAAATGGTGAGTATATGATTATGTTGAAGGTTAAGTATGTAGAGGTTCTTATTGGAAAGCAGGTTGGCAGTTGTAATGATCTCCTTAGTAGACATTTTTGTAAGAGTAGTGCCAATATTGTTGAAGGTGATCTCCATACCAGTGTGCTTTGCAAGTTTACTGATAAAGAGTAGTTGTACAGTGGATTTAGGGATAAGTAATGCATTATCTAGTTCCAGAATTGCTCCTCCTTAAGTATGGAGGCAAATTTTTCCTATACCAGTTGCAGCAATAGACAATCCTCCTAGACCTTGGATTAG
>JABCKS010024993.1:10467-23627 GCA_018851325.1 Termitomyces sp. DKA19 | reverse complement strand
TGCTCTGTGATTGGGGATAGAGATATAAAGTCAGATGATTCTGGCATAATATAGACAGTAGCCCCTGAGTCAAGGTAGAAGGATAAGGCTTCAAATAACACTGCAAGTACTGTTTTATTGACTTGCTTATGGTTAGTATGGTATGTCCAATCAACTCCAGCTTTCATCTCCTCCTCCACAATGAAGGCATCAAATTCTAAATCCTCAACCTTCCCAATCAAGCTCATTGTTGGTAGAGTGTCCAAAGCTAGACCTGCAAGCTCTGTTTTCACCATGGGTGCCATTTTCCCTTTCCAAGCCACCATATATACTGCTATGAGCTCCAGATTGCCTTTGAGAGTAAACATACTCCCATCCAATAGTGTGACTATAATCTTTGAGTTCAACTTCTTTTGATCTTTGTCTTGTGCCTTGGAATGAGTCAAGCTATTCTAGACTCCTCAATAGTTTTTCCAGCTATGCCACCTTCCTCCAGAGTGCACCAAGGTAGAGTGTAATTATTAAAGTTCTGATGCCCCCTTGACTTACATCTCTCACAGATCAACTTTGCATATTTCAATGTCCTTACTATTATTGTAGTTGCTAGTACTACATCTCTAGGGCTTGACTTGTCTGTATTGATAAGTGTCTGTTTGCCTTCTAGGAATTGTTAGATCTCAGAGAAGCCATACTTCTTTGCATCACCAGCAGCTGTGAGATCTTGGGAGATCATCAAGCAAATGTGTGCATAAGATTTATTAAACAGGGCAGACAATATCACAATTGACTGAAGGAGTTCTTTAGTGACCTCTCTTGTATTCAAAGCTCAATCAATCTTCTCTATGATGTTGTCTGCAGTTTTAGTGATGGATTCAGAGGGGGAGCATTTTGTTGTAAGGGCCTCTTGGAGTAGCCAGACCTGCTGGACTGGCACTGCACCACCATATCTATCCTTTAAATATGTCCACAAATCTATGGGATTCCACTTATCAGTGCACAACTTCTGTTCTGATGGTGAGATTGTCTGCTTGATAAATGAATATGCTAGGCATTTGTTGCTAGTCCAGGCTCAGTTTATATGGGGTTTATAGATTGCATATAGTTTGTTGGGTGTGTTAAAGATATACTCCCATAGTTGAACTATTAAGAGCTCAAGATTCATATTATAGGACTAATTGGCCCATTTTCCATCATCTCTATCAAGGATATGGCCAGTCCAACCTGCCATCACCTTATATACTGGCAGGATGAGTGAATTTAAAGAATTATCAATCCAGCATATCTCAGCAATTTTGCCAGAAGTAATCATTGGAGATGTGGTAGGGGATGTTTCCAAATTAGTGGGAGTCTTAGTTTCTAAGCTAGGTGTTGTCATAGTATATGTAGAGCATGATAGTAACATGATGCAGGATAATGTAAGGGAGCTCTACATATTTAGTGCATGGGTCAATTGTGATACCTAAATAGTCAGAATTGATGTATTGGCCACAAAAATCAGCTTTAGCAGTCTCATTGGTCCAGTTCAAGCAATAAGAGCAGCAATCTCCAATAACCTGTTGGAATGTGAACCTGTAGGACCTAATAATTACAGATACAAGTAAGTATCTTAATCCTCAGTTTATGATACAATGGCCAAGTTCTATACCTAATGATTACAGATACAAGTAAGTATCTTAATCTATGGTATAGTTAGCCAATGTCTATAAGTAATTAGAGCTCACTCTCAGTCTGTGATACAATGACTGAGGGTAGTGTCTGTACAGTATCAAGTATATATATAGTCAGTCTACTTTGTCTGTTGTTATGTGATACATGTAATATCTCATGGAAATCATTGTCTGTCTCTTTGATGGAGGCATGCTTACAGTGTCATTGTTCTCAGATTGCAATAGTTATTGGAATACCCCTAGAAGAGGTGGATGTGACTACAGAAAGAGGCAATGGGGTAGAGATGGTGGACCTTTGGAAGGCAGAGAGAGAGGCCTAGAACAGGGCAAAAGGCAAGGGGAGGGCAGTTGGGTAAGGAGAGCAGAGCAGTGCCCTTGTTTGCTGGAGTTCCTTATATATAGTTATCATTACTTTTCTTGTAATGTCTTAGTCTCTTTTTTCTTCTCTTTTTTTTTAGTAATGTTCATGCCTTTCCTGGTTCTGGCCTGGGTAAGATGATGAGATCAGATGAGATAAGATAGTGCAATAAGATAGATGGGATAAGATGGAGCAATGAAAGAGATAGCAGGGATCAGGCAGGGATAAGATAAGTGAGATAAGAAAGGGGAGGAGATAAGCAAAGGGAGATAAAAGGAGATAAGATGAGGAGGGACAAGATAACAGAAATGTGCAGGGAGGAGTTGAATCTCCTTTGAGCTCAGGATAGGGTTATGCCCTAAAGGGCCCCAAGGTTATGGCTTGAGTTGTAGGTCTCACAGCTTTTGGAGGTGGTTTTTGTAGAAGTCCTAAAGGACTTTGAGAGCATTCTGGAGGTGTCCTAGCAGTTCCCAGGTGTTGTCCTTAAGTCTATACCCAGTACACTGAAAAAGGTATTTGATCTAACCATGGCAGTATTAGGAGTCAAGAATGCTGTTGACTTTGTGTTAAGTCTCTCTGTCAACCTTGATAGTGAGAGGAGGTTTATTCTGCTGGTCAGAGAAGGATTTTGGGTTGTGTTGCTCCAGGAGTTGGACATGGAAGATGGGATAAATTCTCTTCATTCCAGCAGGGAGGTCAAGTCAGTATATATGGGAGAATACCTTTCAGAGTATCTTGAAGGGTCCAAGGCACTTGTAGTTGAGTTTTAAGGAGGGCTGCCAGATCTTAATATTCCTTTGGTTGAGCTAGATGAGGGACCCTATGGGCCAGTCTTGAGTTGTGCTCTGGTAAGCACCTGCATGCTTGTAGTAGGCTTGGTTGGCAGTTCGGAGTTCATGCTTGAGGTATTTCTATATGTGCTGGAGAGTTCTGGACAGTAGTATGGGCAGCATGAAAGGGAATGTTGCAAAAGGAGATAGTGTGCCAGAGGTTATGTCCCTTGTTTGCAAAGAAAGGGGAGACTCTAATAGCCAAGTGTAAGGAGTTGTTGTAAGTGAATTTGGTAAAGGGAAGTTCAGTGCACCAATCATCCTACAGGTAGTTGATATATAGCCAGAGGTACTGCTCTAGAGTTTAGTTGATGCACTCAGTCTTCCCATTGGTCTCTGGGTAGTAGGCTGTTGATAGGCTGGACTTGATGTCCAGAGCCCAGTATAGGGACTGCCAGAACTGCAAGACAAACAGAGTGCCTTGGTTGAAGATGATGTCATTGAGCAGGCTATGCTTTGCAAAGACATGAGTGATAAAATGTCAGGCCAGGTGTAGGGGATTGTCTGTAGTATGGCAGGGGATGAAGACAGCTTATTTCATCAGCTGGCATACAATAATGAGGATCATGTTGTATCCCTCAAACTTTGAAAGTTCAATAATGTGGTCTATAGAGATGGAGGACCAGGGCCAGTGTCCTATTAGGAGGGGCTTAAGGAGTCCAAAGGGTCAGTCTTCTGAGTGCTAAGGTTGGTTTGGGAGAGAATTCTAGTAAGAGTGTAGTCAGAGGCATTACATTTAAGGATAATGGGGAGAGAGAAGTTGTTGTATCATAGGATGGAGACAGAAATGAAGGTGGTTTTGAGGAGATCAAAGACATTTTGACAATCTGAGTCCTAGTTCTACAGGGTGTCCTTCTAGATGAGGTAAGTGAGCTTTTTTGTAATTCCAAAGTAATTGTTAATAAACCTTCAATAAAAGTTTGCAAAACTAAAGAAGGACTGGAGTTCCTTTACATTCCATGGGCAGAGCCAGTTGGCGATGGTATTAATCTTGCCCAGGTCTATGCAGATGCCTCCTGAGGTGACAATGATGCCTGAATACTCTACTTTCTGAGTGTGAAAGGAGCATTTCTTAGGTTTGGCATAAAGATTGTGTTGCCAGAGTCACTCTAGGACATGTTTAACATGATTTCAGTGTTCCACAAGGGAGTTGGAGTAGATAAAAATGTTGCCCAGGTATACTACTACAAAGATGTCATTATGTCCTGGAAAATGTTGTTTATAAAGTACTGAAAGGTGGTAAGGGAGTTGGTCATTCCAAAAGGCATTACCAGGTACTTGAAGAGTCTGTATCAAGTCTGAAAAGCAGTCTTCCACTTATATCTGGAGACAATGCAGACATTGTTGTACCTGGAGCAAAGGTCAATCTCTATATAAACTTTGGCATTCCAGAGCTAGTCCATAAAGTCTCCAATGAGGGGAAGGAGGTACTAGTTCTTCTTTGTGATCTGGTTTAGCCCTTGGTAGTTAACACAGAGACAGAGTGTGCTATCCTTCTTCTTAGCAAAGAGAACCAAAGCTCTGACAGAGGAGGAAGAGGGTTAGATAAAGCCCTTTTCTAGCATTTTGTCCATATAGTCCTTAAGGGCCCAGAGCTTGGTTTTCAACATGTTGTAGACCTTTCAAAAGGGGGGGGAGGCTTCCTATTCTAGGTCAATCTGGTGGTTGTAGGGTCAATGTAGAGGGAGCCCCTTGGCACTTCCTTTCAAGGATATGTCTGCAAATTCATAGTATCTGGGAGGTGTGATCTTATGTAGAATCTCCTCCTTGGATTTAGTAAGGTCTAGAGGTTTCTGGGCTCAGAGTTGTTTGACAGGGGTTATATACAGCTAGTAGGCTTGGGTCCTGTTATAGAGAATCTTGATGAATGGAGTGGCCTCTATAATACAGGGACTGTGTCTAAGGGTTTCCCCATTCAAGGTCTAAGAGTTTTTTGGGTTAGGGGAAGTAGTTTGGAGGAGAGGTGGTCCTCTAGACTTATTGCAAGGGATGTTGGGTGGAAAGAAGTTGGGAGGTGGGAGTTGGGGGAAGCTTTTAGGAGTGGGGGATGTGGCAAGGGATGTGGTTGTGGAGGAGGGTATAGAAGGGGAAATGGAGGAGAAAGTGCTGGTGTCAGTGTTAAAGTTCTTCAGAGAATGAGGCTTGTTGGCATTGTGGTTCCCTTCCTCTCCTCTAAGGTCCTGCAGCAAGGGCTGGAAGGGGGAGCCAGAGTTTATAATGGAGGGATGGTTGGGGTCAGGTTTATCTTGAACAGTAGGGAAGTATCATGATCAGAGTGATATTCTGGCAGATAACTGAACATCCTTGCTGTTAAACATCATGCTCATTGAGTTCTAGTTGATGTCAGAGTTGGCCTTATGTAACCAGGGTAATCCAAGGATGATCAGGGTAGTGGGATGTAGCTGAATAATCTGGAGGTCAATAGGGAATTCTAGGCCATTAGTAAGGCAGATGCTGTCAGTATAGTGATAGGAAATTATTCTGGAGGGTGTTGGGTTACTATTAAAGAGTTGCAGCTCAACTGAAACATCTAATACCTTATTCAGAAGGCCTAGCTCCCTACTTACAAAGGTTCCCATGGCTTTATTGTCCAAGAGTGTGGCATGGGTGGTCTTTGTAGATCAGAGGGTGACATTGATGATAAAGGAGCATGCCAATGTCAAATGCAATTTACTAAGACTCCTAGCACTTGTTGAGTCTGAGTCAAAGGGGAGGGAAAAAGGGATAGCAGAGGGGTTTATGCAGTCCAGGGCCATAGTAAGGGTTTGCCAATCAATGCAGGTTTGGTTGATCATAGCCATAGAAGACCCAGGACTATGGAAGTGGATTTGTGCAGCTAGGTGATGAGCATCTGAAGTTTAAACTGTGTACTATTCTCAAAATACAGGGGAACATACATATAGTAGGTGATTTCTCCTGCAAAAGACAGTTTGCCATCAAACAGCTAAAGCTGGATAGGGTTGAGCAATTGAATCCAGGAAAGGGAGGAGAGGTGGACCTATTTGTTGTCAACAAAGTTGTCTGTAGCACTACTGTTGACTAGGGTATTGACAATGTCAGAGCAGGAGAAGGGGGTGAGGGAGGTTTGGAGCAGGAAAGATTGAAAGAATCAGAAGGAGAGATAAGCTATGAGGGTGTCTGGAGCAGTTACTAAGGTGTGCATGTGTAAAACCATAATGAAAAAGATATTGGGGTCAATTTCACAATTCAGTGCATCTTCTGGGTCAACTAAATTGCCAACTTATTTTCTACATACTAGAATTTGAATTTGTCCCTGTACTTAGTCCAGATGGCTTGTTTGAGGGCACCCCACTTTGAGCATTCCTAGACAAAGTGCCCAGGCTTGCCACTGATCAGATACACCCTTACCCTGCATTGCTACTCCTTTATCTCCTTAGAAATAGCTACCCAAGGCCAGTCTGGCCAGTGCAACTGATTAACCTACAATAGTTCATCCTCCAAGTCATTTGTGGACTTAGGGTTGCTGTTATTCTATGCCAGGGCATTGCCCTGACTATTGGAATCCAGGGCAACTGCTTGAAGTTGGGTGGGAGGTTACATAGCATTTTCAGGACCTGACTGGTCAGGATTCTAGGCAGAAGGGTTGGTCACAGTGAGGTTAGAGGGTCAGGGATGTTCATTGTAAGGTTGCCAAGATCCCTCTAAGGGGTAGGAGTAGTTCTGGCAGTTGCTCCTGGAGCTGACAGGGTCTTCTCAGTAGCACTGGTCAATGCAGGTAATAAGGCTCTTGAGGTCCTCATAAGTAGCTTGTTTTAGTGCAATGTGGGAGACCTCATAGATTCACTCAAGGAGGGCCTTATTAAGTTGGAAATACAGCATATAGTAATTCCAGCCAGTTTTGTAGGCCTTCTTCTTGAATTGGACCACAAATGTTATGAAGTGCTCTTCCAGAGACATTCAGAGCAACACAAGCTTTCTTTTATCCTTGGTAATAGTGTCAGACCCCAAACTTCGACAAGAATTCCTGCATAAAAGCTTTTTCAGTTGGAGAATAGTAGGTAGCAGGGATTGTACTAAAGAAGGGCTGTGTAGTAGTCTAGGATAATCCTTTGCAGGTAAGCAAAGGCAAATATAATATGGGCCCTGTCAATAGTAAACATGTTGAATTTTTCCTAGAAGGTATTGAGACATTGCACTAGGAAAGATGCCATTTTTAAGGGTTATGACCATAAAAGGGTTCTAGTTTCTGAATGTCCAGCTGACCTTTATGAGCTAGAGCCTCATGAACTTTGTTGGCCTCTGCTCATTCTTTGGGGTTCCTGAGGGGAAGGGCAGTATTGTAGTAGTAGTAATAATAGTTTCCTGTTCCTTCCAGTAGGAACATACCTACAGCAGGGCCCTATCCTCCTAGGGGTCCTCCTTCCAAGGGTCCTCTACTAAGGGGTGCCCCTTATCCTAGTTCAGAGGGTGGTCCTCCTAGAATCCATCTAAGGGGCCCTCTAGAGTCTCCAAAGGGGTCCAAAGGAGCCTGGAAGAGGGCCAGGTACTGCCAAGAGTGCTAGTGCCAATGTCAGCAGGGGAGTAGGGAAAAAGGGGTGAAGTCATGTTAGGAGAGGATTACAAAGATTAAGGTTGCAGGGGTTGAAGTATGAGGGTAGGTCCCAAGCTTAGGAGTTTTGAGGTGGCAAAGTGTCTGTTGCAGGCCCTTTATAGGGCTCTTCATTGATGTAGCTGAAGGTATGTTTAGACTGGGTGTCCCTACCATTCTCCATAGCTAATGCAGCTTATCAGGCCTCTATAGCAGCTCTTTGGTCACTCCAGTCCCATATACAGAGGGTTCCTGCATCTGGGGCCAAGTTGGAGTAAGGGCAAGCCAAGAGTCCCATTTTCCTAGCTGCAAGTTGGTCAAACAGTCCACTAGAGGGATTGAGGTTTGGGAGGAGGGCAGAGGCCATATCCAGGTCATCCTAGTGTCAGTTTCCAGCATCTTGGGTATTGGCAGATTGGTAGAGTGCTGGGTCTGTTTTTTGTTGCAGATGGAAGGAAAATATGGGGTTGAAGGGGTTCTTGAATCTTTCCAACAATGGCAACATGTAAATTTCTCCAAACCAGGTTGTGCAGCTTGTTTTGTAAGGAGGCATCACTCCAGAGAATGTTGAGCACTTGCACTGATAGGTTCTCTTGCTTGTAGAGCTTGAAAAACATTACTAGATAATCTGCCCAGACCTCAACAGTGGCCTCCAAGGTGAGTTGCTTTAGTTTCTTGAAAAGATTCTAAGTCCTTTAGGAAAAGTCTACTTGTAGGAGGTTAAAGTTCTTGCAGGATTATGCTATATTGCCAAAATTAGTCCACTATATGCTCCTCCTGCCAAAGTAGGGGATTCCCTCCTATTCAGGACATGTTTCCAAGTCTGGTAGGAGTGGAAGGTGTAAGGACAGCCTTGGGACCACTTATTTAACTATAATATTCATCATCTCTTTTGGAGTTCTGGGTTCACAGTTTTAGCTAGCAATTTCCTACACTCACTATCACCATTCTCACTCCAAATAAGCTCACAAAGCCTTCACATACTTCACACCTTGAACCCCATCTATTGCTATGGCAGACTATAATGCTACTAGCACCTAGACTATCCATTGATGCAAACCAAAGCAGTGTCAACTATCTGAGGACTCTGACACCAGCCTGTCAGCTCCTAACCCAAGCTAATATTGGCTCCTTGCTAGTCAATGACTTTGGTCTGGTGAAATTTGTAGTTGATATATGACACTGGCTAGAAAACAAGGGCTGGATTCTTGCTAACAAACCTTATGATTGCTAAAAGTTTGTCTGCATCCTTATGACAGCAACAGTAGCAACCAAAGGGGCAAAAATAGATGGCAATGTCTACAATATAATCCTGACCTCATAAGCCAAGATAGCAGCAATGCTGCCTTACCCTTCTAATGGAATCCCCACTATGTTCAACCCTATGTTAGCATCTAAGCTCATCTGTTTTGCATAGTCTTGGTCAAGATTAACCACAACTCACCCAATGCTTCTGTCAACCAATCCCCAAAGGGCAATGCTGCACTCTGCAATAGGACTAACAAGCTCCTTGGTGAGATTGACAGGGCAGGAGCTAACCTAGTGGCTGTCAATGATGTAGCCCCTAAGCTCTGCAAAACCACTGTCCATGGCATTCAATCCTTTAACAGAGGTAAATACCTCTTTGAACTGGATTCAGCAGAGTCAGCAGTGCAATTTAGAGAATATGTAGACAACCCCAAATGGAAACTGGTCAAAACATGTATCAGCAACTTGACAAGGGCCCAGGAGAAAGCATACTACCTAATAGTGAGGTTTGTGTTATACAGAGGGCCCTTTGACCCTTCAAATGCAGATAACATTGCAACACTTAAGGAGGAAAATGGTCTACCTAAAGAATTCATCTTATTAACAAGGTGGCTAAAAAGGATTCAGGATAGAACACTGACCCAAATGCTGGCCTTGCTTAAGGTAACATGTAACAATGTGGCAGTGGCTAACCACCTCCTTAGAGAACAAATCTTTATTGCAGGCCACCTAGTAGCAATCAGGAAAGACCTAAGAGAACTATTGCAATGCAACAAGTGTCAACACCTTGGCCATTTTAGGGTGACCTGCAAAGATACTAACTACTGTAGCTACTGTATAGGCAAAGACCATGTTATGGCAGATTGTCCAATGGAGGCCCAGCCATACTGTGTCTCTTGCAGGCCTGAATCCATACATGCAAGCTTTTTATGCAGATGCCCAGCCTTTCTGAAATAGTATGGAGATCTAGACATAAAGTATCCAAAAAACAACATGCCATTCTTCTCTATAGGTGACCTCTAGACATAGCTACTCAGCCTGACAAAGAAGTCTCATACTTCTCTAACCTCTACCCCTAAGGTGTAAACAGAGCATCTCCTGATATTAGGAAAACAGCAGACTACAATTTGAGACCTCCTTAAACCCAACCCCAGTCCCAAGCTAATGCCAAAATCACAGAGTAGTGCCACCCATGCAGCAACCTCACAATGAGTAAAAACCAAGGTGCACTAATGAGCCTCTGAATCTAGTAGCAGAATGTCTGAAAGTCCTTAGTTGCCCAAGAAACAGTACTTGCAGCAGCAGATCCCAAGAAGTAGGATGTGATAGTACTGCAAGAACTGTACCTCAACCATCTAGACAATATAAGAGCAACCCAGAACTGGAGGGTTTGTTAATCCCCCACAAACTAGCAGAATAGAACTCACAGGGTGTACTCTATCCTCCTTATCAACACTAATATATCCACAGATACATACACTTTTATGGACATTCCATTTCTGGACATCACAGCAGTCTGGTTTATGGGGTCCAATGGCTTTCTCTCTATCTTCAACATTTACAATAACTATACTAATAATAAGTGCTTCAAAGTCCTATCTGCCTTTCTAGCATCCTCTCTAGACCTTGCCTACCCCAATGCTGATAACTATATAATATAGCTAGGGGATTTCAATAGGCACCACCTGCTCTGAGAATCAGTGGACAATTGCCATCTCAACTCCTCAGAGAAAGAATTTTCCCCTTTTCCTCAACTCACCCCACCCCCAGCAAACTCTGGTGCTCCCCTGGCAATCCCCAACAAACCCCTGACAATCTCCAACACTCCTCCAGCCATCCTTGGTGGCTTCATTAATCTTGGGACATGCCTGGTTGATCATTCTTGACTTACCCACCCCTTTGGAATGTTTCAACAATCCAGCACCTCCTATACCACTATAGCCCACTGACTGATCAGAACTAACACCTGCTGAACCTGCATGCTTTCAACAAACCCCACCATTGACCTGCCCCTTCCAGAGTAATCCCCATAGTCAGTATATAAAGTCATAGAACAGTATTTGCTAGGCAGTCTTGATATTACTAATACTCTTCTATTAAGTTCATGCTAGTCTCCTATTCCATCTCTGTTTCTTTTCTAGTTCTGTCACTCTGAATCTATTCCTTTTGTCTCTGTCTTGTCTCACCTTTATCTCATTTTGACTGTTTCCCTTCTCTTTCATGTGCCTAAGTTTCCTTGTCCCTAGATTCCTCTTGACTGCTGCTATAATCCACATTTATGCCTCTATGACTCTGGATGTTCACATCCAACTCTGGACCTGACTCATGACCCTTCTGACATCTGCACCACTATTAGCTTGGTCCCAATCTACCCTCCAGTCCACTTCTGTCATCTCTGTAAGCTTTACTGTCCTAATTTGTGCCTGACTCCCACTCCTGTCAACCAGATATATTCCTTATCTTAGACTTTCTGACTCACTCTGGACTTAGCCAAACCCCCTTCCCCACTTACCACCACCTGTATCCAAAACCCAGAACTGTTGGGAATGCTAGGTTATAAGTACAGAAAGTCAAGTCTGCCTAGTAAGAATTTGTCCAGTTAAGCTGTACCCCCATAGTCAGCAGAACCTGACATAATATCAAGGCTCTCCCTTGCCCTATTCTTGATATCTGCATATAACCCTACATACAACCCCTTTAGTTACTCAACCAATGCTTATAGTAGGCCATTTCTAAAAAATTACTATGCTCAGTTCTATCCTAGGCCACCCTCAGACCTCTATGCCCCCTGCCATTGGACCTTGGATCCAAACCCCACCTTCTACACCCCTTTAGTCAGTCAAAGAGTACCCCCTGGATGGCACTGTCCCATGGCACTCCCTGCTGATGGGCCCCTTCCTCACTTATACTCTGAAGGACTACCTAGAGCACTCCCAGCCCTACTCTATCCTGCCTACCTCTCCTCACCCACTACTATGTCTACTCGCACCCCACTGTGTCTCTAGCCTCCATGGAGCAATTTGACAACTACCCCCTCCAGTTCTTTTCCCCTGCACCTGCCTCACCCTCCTCCAGACAACAACAAATCAAAACCTACCTCCAACAGCATAACAAAATTCTCCACTTTCTCTGCCTTACTCCCATAGAGTTTACCAAATGCACCTGCACCCTCCTAGTCAACCTTGGGCACTCCAATGCCAATGGTACCCCTGAGGTATAGGCAAATCATCTCCTCAGTTTTAACAAGCAATACTTATAGGGCACTCTGCTGAAAACTACATGGAGTACTCTGGGGATTAATGCCAATCTGAGAAACAAACTTTGTGCCTTGGTAGAGGAAATCTACATGAGTCCAAACCCCCAGTGCTTCAAAGACCCAGTAGACCCCACCCACTCTTTCCATGTGCAAAGAGAGCCTGCTGCAGAAGCCCTAGCTCCCACCTCTTGCCAATAGGGTTACTCAATGCACATCTGACATCTTGAGGTTCTTCAACCCTGCTGGAAGACTCTTTGACCAGCCTACTGCCCACACTTCAGGCCTCTCTGCTTGCCTTAGGGCCAACACCATCTCCAATGCCTTTTGCATATGGGACTAACCTGTCAAGCCCAAGCCTTGCACACAAAAAACCTAGCAAAACTCTACCAACAGTGCCTCCTACTTTGAAGACCATAACTCCAAACCCAAACTCCAAATCCAAAAATTCCCCTGAACCTTCACTGGCAACAACTATGCCTCTAATTATATCCTCTCCTATATCAACAAAACTGGAGCCCCCAGAGGAGAACCCACCCCTGGTAATGGAATTCTGAGACAGACCACTTTACTTTGACCCTTGTGCCCCCTGGGGTAATGCCCCCATAAACATGGCTTTTCTCTGCCAGAGTGCCCCAAACCCCCCATGTCAGCCTTCTAGCCTGGGAGCCTCCAGACCTCCCTTCTTTGCAAATCCTCCCTGACCCTTGCTGAACCCCCTTCCCAACCAACCTACTGATACTAACAGCTTTGGATAACAACTCCTGAGATGGCTCCCTCCACCAGGTAGTGGCAGGGAACCCCCCAATGGCAGGCCCCTGGATAGATAGGGTTCAGCCATGGATAATTTTCCCCAGCAGCACAGTAATGGGAATAACTATTACTACTACTACTACTACAACACTGGACCTCTGCCATGAGTCTTGAACTTTCTAGATAACACTTGTGATGTGCTGGCCCAAGAAGGAAAACTTGACCTATAAAAACCTAAACTCTTCACCAGCTACAACCCTCAGAAGTGGAGGATCTTCCTCATACAATGCCTTACCATGTTCCAAGCTAAGCCTATTACTTTTCAACTCAAGAACTCACAAGTAGCCTTTGCTGCCTCATATCTACAAGGAATTGCTTTTGACCACTATATAGCCCTCCTCTGGTTTGACCCCAATAATTCTGTGCTCTCCAACTAGCTTGCCTTCACTCAGGAGTTTTCCAGTAAGTTCAGAGTATTTAACACTGTAGCAGAAGTAGAGGAGAACCTCTTCCACCTCCAGAT
>JABCKS010024993.1:0-10367 GCA_018851325.1 Termitomyces sp. DKA19 | reverse complement strand
CCTCTACCCCTATAGTCCTAGGCTTTTCATAGCTCTGCTCTACCAACCCCCACATCAACTGGTCCAGCCTCATGGTTCACACTCCTCCTCAACTGGAATAGCTCTGCTGACCCCAGACCCATCCCCTTCAATGTCTCACCTCACCTTGAAACCCCAGAGGACACTATGGGCAAACCCCTAGCCCTCCCCCAGCTCTGTTCAAAATTGGCATAATCCTTTATCATCAATGTTTGACTTGGCAACTCCCCCATGGTCTTCCCAGCCTTCATTGACAGTGGAGCCTCTGGCACCTTCATTAGTAACCAGCTAGAGACCTCCCAAAGTGCATTAGATAAACCCCTGGAACTTCAACTCTTCAATAAAAGCCCCACCTTGACCAGAATTACCCAATACCACAACAATGCCCTTATACTTGATAACAACCTCTGCTTCCAGATCCAGCTCCTGGTCACTCAACTCCTGGACTCAACCTCAATTGTGCTTGGGCTTCTCTAGCTGCAGGATGTCAACCCTGACATTGACTGGAGAGACCTCATAATGCAATTCCCAGGCCCTGGAGTAAGCCTAGCAGCTGCCATCCCCCTCCACCCCCAGCCTCTTCCAAACTCCAAAGTCTCTAGCCCCAGTAACTCCAGAACTGCCTAAGACTCCACTAGAGATGACCCTAAAAGGAAGAAAGATATCCCTCTACTCTAACTACCCTCAAAGGGACCTTGTTGACTCCCCTCCCCAATATTCCCCAAAACCATTACAAGGGCCAGCAGTACCCCAACCTACAACAACCCACCCTGTGGAATCCTACCACCACTACTACCTCCACACCTCCCACCAGTTAGGAATCCCTAACATCAAAATTATTGGTACAGTCCCCTTTACACAAATTCTACAGGATGGAACCCCCACCTAGTAGCTACTCATCCCTACTGGAAAAATACCTATATGCAGAGACTGTCCTGGCAGAACTGAAGACAGAAGAACAAATCCTGAATAAAGTAGTTCCCTCAAAATACTATGAATTCACTGACATATTCTCCAAAGGAAGCATGAAAGAACTCCCTCCATACCACCCCTATGACCACAAGATCAATCTTGATGAAGGCACCTCCCCTCCATTCAGTAAGATCTACAACATGTTTGAAGTCAAACTCTGGGCTCTTAAGAATTACCTAGATGATATGCTTGGAAAGGGCTTCATATGCCCCTCAATCTCCACTGCCAGCATGCCAGTCCTGTTTGCCAAGGAAAAGAATGGGTCACTGCAGCTCTGTGTTGACTACTGGGAACTCAACAAAGTCACCAAAAAGAACTGGTATCCTCTCCCTCTGATTGGAGATCTTGTTGACTATCTCTGCAGTGCCAAAATCTACACAAAAATAGACCTCTGCTCCAGCTACAACAATGTCCAGATCACCCTGGAGCATGAATGGAAAACTGCCTTCTGCACCCACTATAGCCTATTTGAGTACCTTGTAATGCCCTTTGGGATGACAAACTTCCCTGCCACCTTTCAGTACTTCATGAATAACATCTTCCATGACATGAACAACATTTTCATCATTGTATACTTGGACAATATCATGATCTACTCCAACTCCCAAAAGGAACACCCAGAGCACATCTGCCACATTCTGGAACAACTCTGGAAATACCACCTCCATGCCAAGCTGAAAAAATGTTCCTTCCACACTATAGAGGTCAAATACCTTGGAGTCATTGTCACTCCAGACAGAGTGCACATGGACCCAGCAAAGGTCAAAGCCATCCTCAACTGGCCCCTGCCCTAGAATGTCTGGGAAGCACAGTCTTTCCTGGGGTTTGCTAACTTCTATTGCCAGTTCATTGACAATTATTCTGGGATCACCAAACCCCTCAACCAGCTTACTTGGAAGAACACTCCATGGGACTGGGACAGTAAGTGCCAAAGTGTGTTCACTCTACTCAAGAAAGTCTTCATCTCTGCCCCAATCCTCTGCTACTTTAACCCCACTCTACTTATAGTACTCAAATGCAATATTTCTGACTACACTATTGCCAGAGTACTCTCCCAGTTGGACTCCAGAAGAAAGGACCTCTGCCCTGTTGCCTTTTATACCTGTTCAATGATCCCTGCTAAACTAAATTACAACATCTACAACAAGGAACTCCTTGCCATTGTCAAGGCTTTCCAACAGTAGAGGGCCTACCTTGAAGGGGCCCCACACCACATCCAAGTCTACTCTGACCACAATAATCTCCAATACTTCACCACCACCAAATAACTCAGCCAATGACAAGCTCAGTGGTCTAAAACCCTCTCTAAATATGACTTCATCATTCACTACTGCTCCAGCTGACTTGGCACAAAACCCAATGCCCTTACCCAGAGGCCTAACATGTACCCAAAAAAGTCATTTGAGGTTAAATGGAATGCATTTAACCATCAGATGGTAATTCCCCCCAAACATCTCTATGCTGTGCTGATCATAAATGAAGAAGGGATTCTCCACCAGATCTGAAATGCATTCCTAGACACCTTCTTTGTTCAAAATAGCCCCTGGAATCCTTCTGCCAACAACCCCTCAACCAACAAACTCTTCATACTGTCCCCAGACCAATGACTTCTACTCTGGGAAGGGAGGATCTATGCTCCAGACCACAAAGCCATTTGCCTCAATATCCTCTAACAACATCACAACCACAAACTCCAGGGACACCTTGGAATCTGTAAGACCCTTCAGGTCATTTCCCAGACTTATTTTTGGCCAGGGATAAAGAAGGATGTTACATGATATCTGTGAGCTTGTGAATCCTGTCTTCAGGCCAAGGTACCCTGCCACCCCCCCCCATAGCCTGCTGAAACCCCTCCCCACCAGCCACCACCCCTGGTCCTCAATATTAATGGACCACATTATTAAACTCCCCAAATCTGAGGGCTTTGATACAATTCTTGTAATCATCTGCCAACTCACCAAGCAAGCCCTGTTTGTCCCCTGCCACACTATGGATAACACTCTGGAGCTTGCCTGACTATTCCTCAAACATGTTTTTTCTAAGCATGGACTCTCAGATGACATTGTTTCTGACTGCAGACTGCTGTTTATCTCCTGGTTCTGGCAGTTACTATACAAGGTGCTGGAAATCAAAACCAACCTCTTAACTGCCTACTATCTGGAGACTGATGGACAGACTGAATGAGTAAACCAGACATTGGAGCAGTATCTCTACCTTTATGTTAACTATTTACAGAATGATTGGTACATAAAACTCCCCCTTACTGAGTTTACTTATAACAACACCCCCCACTCCACAACCAACATCTCCTTCTTCTATGCAAACAAAGGGTATAACCCCCACCTTACCCTATCACTCAAGGACATTCCCTCCTACATTGCCTATAAAGTTGCAGAAAATCTCCAGTCCCTCCACCAGTTCCTCCAGAATGAAATCAATACTGCCAATCAGACCTACTCTAAACATGCCAACACCCAATATAACCCCACCCCTGACTGGACCCCTGGGACTTTGGTATGGCTTGACCAGTGTAATCTCAGGACCTGCAGACCTTCTGTTAAGCTCAACCACAAGTGACTCAGCCCCTTTAAGATTACCTAGAAGGTCTCTACATATGCATACAAGCTTGACCTACCTTTGGGCATGAAGAGCCTCTACCTGGTATTTCATATCCAACTTCTTGAGAAATATACCCTGGACCCCTTTCCTGGACAATAGGCCAGCCATCCCCTGCCCATTGAAGTCAAGGATGAGTACCAGTACAAGGTCATCCACATTCTTAACTTCTAAATCCTCCAGGGCTGACCACACTATCTTGTCTGTTGAAAGAGTTACAGGCCTGAGGATAACACCTGGGAGCTCTGTAGGAATTTTGCCAGTGCCCCCACCAAGCTCCAGGACTTCCATTGCCACCACCCTACCAAACCCTGGGACCTCTGGGACTAGCCTACACAGATAGTACAAGTGAGTATAACCTCTGCCTCTGGATTTACTAGGGATTCAACTCCCACAAGAAACCCCTTACATGTTTTAATACTTCTCTCATAGTTTGGGTTAACTTTCAATGTCACAGTTAGAGATCAAAAAGTCATGTAATTACAGACTATAAAATACATTATACAACAAGAGTGACAAGAAGACAACTCCAGACCCTGACCACTTGCATCTAATTCCAATCCCCTCTCTCTGCCAAATCTGTCTGCATCTGGGCTACCACCAACATGAGGATCTTCAGGAAACTGGGCAGAGGCTCTCCTATATCTGTCACCAACTCCTACCAGGACCCCAGCTCTGCCACATTCCTTTAATGGTGCCCTGCCAGGAGTCTCCCTATCTGATTTATGCCCTGGCCTAGCTCCACCAAATGGTCCCTGGACATTCATGCCAGCCTATCCTGGATTGATGCAAAGGCTGTGGTTGCCCCCTCAAGAAAAATCCAGTGCTCCTAAATCCAGTCTATCAGACCTATTAGTAGCCTGAATGAAGGAGAAGGGCAAATACTTATACATGACACCTTGCCTCCCCAAGGCCACCTCATTAGCAAGCCACTCCTTGCACCTTCTCTCCTTCTTGATTGCTGCCCAGGCCACCTCTACCTCATAACCCCCTTACTTCTCCACCAGACCCAACCACAACCTTGGCCACCCCACCACCAGTACCTCTAGTAGCCACTCTTGTAGACCCCATGCCTCCAACAACTGCTCTATGGCCCTCTGTACAGCCTCCCCCTACTCCCTCTGTGCTGCATCATGATCCTCACTCAGCTATTGGATTTCATCCTCCTGTGCTGTCAGCAACCCTGTTATCACCTCCATCCATTGCTGTAACAGCTGTTCTAGTACACTGGAGGCCTCCAATGTTGTAGGAATTGACTCTGGATAACCTACCAAATGACCCACAGGAGCCCTAGAGCTGGGGGAATATATATGGGGTCCTGGGGGACCCCCCATCTCTGCCTTGACACAGGACCTCTTGCTGGGGCCAGCCTCTAGAGGGAGGAATGCCCTCTACTTCCCCTTATCCTATGCAGTGGGAGCTCCCTCCTTGCATCCACTCCACAGTGGCCTAATCTTCCCTAGGGGGGCATCCTCTAATAACCTCCCCTTACACTCCTCCTCCATCCATTCTCTCACCCACTGCATCTCCCAGCCTTGCTCTGTAGCCACACAAGTCATGCACCACTCCTAGGAGATTGAACATTTCTTGTGCCTCATACAGCATGGAAGACAGACCAAGGAGTCCTAGCAGAATCCTGCTACCAGTACCTCAAACTCACAATTTTCCCCATAATAGGCACAGTGAACATACTGGAAAATTGTCAGCAGGTCCTCAGACTGACAATCCCCTACTTACTGGGGCCTTGGCCTGACACTACACAAGCAACAGGGGGCCCCAAACTTAACTCAATGCCTCTGCAAACTACTCTAAGGTAACATCTACCTGTGGAACTTGCTGCCCCTCTGGAATGGCCTGGACCATCTCCAGCCTCATAACTAGCCAAGATGATTGAACTAGAGGGGCCTGGACCAGCCATGTGGACAACCCTGGGGTTTAAGGGGTACTTCTGGTCAAACCCTTAACTGCTGCATGCAATTCTGAAGAGAAGGTCAGTCAAGTCAAACCAGGGACCTATAGTACTTATAGCTATGATATATATAGTTGACCCTCCTCCAGTCCCATCATTTGTCAAACTTTGCCCAGTGCTCCTCATATTCTGCCCACACCTCCATATGATTGTCATTCAAAGGAGGAAGAGTGGGGGATGTAGACAATGCAAAACCTGAGGTTGAAGAGAGTAAGGAAGACATAGAAGATGTTGGGGAGCACTAGAGCTCATTCCAACTCTTATATTGACTAGGAGCAGCTTTCTGATGGACAGCAACCATACTTTGACTTTGATCCCCACACTGCCTTTGCTCTCTGCAGAGTGATCAATGTTGCTTCAACTATGTTTGCCCTGATACTCTGACACCAATTCCCACACCCCAGCCCACTCTGAATCTCAAGGGTCTTGATGCTAGAGGGGGGGGTGATGTCATAATCTATCCCCAGACCTCCAAGCTCCTTCTAATACCACTTTTCCCCTTTTCCTCAACCTACCCCACCCCTGGCAATCCCTGGTGCCCCTCCAGCAATCCCCAACAAATCCCTGGCAATCTCCAACACTTCTTCAGCAGTCCCTGGTAGCTTCATTAATCTTAGGACACATCTGGCCAATCATCCTCAACTTACCCACCCCTCTGGAATGTATCAACAATCTGGCACCTCCCATACTACCATGGCCTGCTGACTGATCAGAACTAACACCTGCTGGACCTGTGTGCTCCCAACAAACCCTGCCATCAACCCACCCCTCCCAGGGTAATCTCCATAGTCAGTATATAAAGTCATAGAACAGTATTTGCTAAGTAGTCTTGATATTACCAATACTCTCCTATTAAGTTTGTGCTAGTCTCCTATTCCATCTCTGTTTCTTTTCCAGTTCTGTCACCCTGAATCTATTCCTTTTGTCTCTGTCTCATCTCACCTTCATCTTATCTTAACTGTTTCCCTTCCCTTTCATATGTCTAAGTTCCCTTGTCCCCAGATTCTCCTTGACTGCTGCTGTAATCCACATTTATGCCTCTATAACTCTGGATATTCACACCTAATTCTGGATCTAACTCATGACCCTTCTGACACCTGTGCCACTATCAGCTTAGTCCCAATTTACCCTCCAGTCTACTTCCATTGTCCCCATAAGCTCTACTATCCTAATTTACACCCAACTCTCACTTCTGTCAACTGGGTATATTTCTTGTCTTAGGCTTTCCAACTTACTCCAGACTTGGTTGAACCCCCTCCCTCACTTACTGCCACCCATAGCCAAAACCTGGAACTGTCTGGGATACCAGGTTATAAGTGCAGAAAGTCAAGTCCACCTAGTAAGGATTTGACCAGTTAAGCTGCACTCCCATGGTCAGCAGAACCTGACAGGAATAGGTTCAATAGGCTAAGGAAGACCACTGGAAGGAATGGCTGGAATGCATCAACACTTAGCAAATACACATAGCAAATAAGTACATTGTACAAGAACTCATAGACATATTATTAGAGTATGTGCCAGACCTGAGATGAGAATCAGACACTGCACTATAGGCTACTACTAATGCCCAAAAGGCTGAGATTCTAGCTAAGTGTTTCTTTCTACCACTCTCCACATCCCTGATCATTCCAACATTTGCATATCTACACCCCCTACCAAACACATGTTTCTTTAACTACTAGTACATTAAAGTGGCAATCAGTCAACTACAACCCTACAAAGCACTGGGTCCTAATAAGATCCTAAATGTGGTGCTTAAAAAATATACCAACACTCTCATAGACCACCTGTATTATATCTTCTGAGCTATTCTGAAACTCAAGGTATACTATGGATCTTAGGGTATACTATGGATCTTAGTTAGTATCAACAACCTTGGTCCTGTATAAATCAGGACAGCCATCTTACAATGTGGCCAAGGCCTATTGCCCAATGGTTCTACTAAACACAATTGGGAAACTTCTTTTGATAATTGTTGCAGCTGACTTCTTATATCTAGCAGAGAAACATAACTTACTGCCTCCTAGCCAATTCAGTGACAAGCTGGGCAGGAATACAATGGATGCTATGTAAATAGTGGTAAGCAAGGTCAAGGATGCCTAGCACTGGAGGTTAGTAGCAGTGATACTGTTTCATAATGTACAGAGTGCATTCCTAAACACTGTTTACAACTGCTTCATCCACAATATGAAGGATTAGGGAGTCCCCAAGTGCTACACTATGCTTATCAAAAGGATGCTTACTAGGTAGCAGCTAGGTGGCAGACTAAACTCAAGTTTGACAATTTTACATCAGACCTAATAGACATAACCAACAGCACCACCCAAGGATGCCCCCTTTCAATGATTCTCTATGCCTTTTATAATGCCCCCCTTGTGCTCATAGTGGACAATGCAACCAAATCTGAGACATAAATTGGTTTTGTTGATAGTTCAATGTTTCTAGCAACAGCAAAGACTCTAAATGAGGTGCACAATATATTAAGAGATATGATGGAGAGGAGAGGGGGTGGATTTGAATAGTCTGTTTCCCACAACTCTCTATTTAAGCTCACAAAACTAGCACTTGAAAACTTCCCATGATTACACCATAATGTAATACTGGAGAATCTGAATATTACATGCCTCAACTTGGACAGTTCCACCACCATGCAAAGAGTCAAGACTAAAATCTTGTACAAGTACTCAAGAGTAATCTTTGATCCTCAACTCAGGTGAAATGCCTAATGTTAAAAGGTAGTAGCCCATGCAGCATGGTGGACAATACAAATCTGGAGACTCTCCAAGCTGTCTGGAGGCATGCCTCTGCACTGTATATACCAGCTCTATAACACTGTAGCAGTGCTGCCATCATCTACATAGCTAATATGTAGTACATGGAAATCCATGCCACCTTAATACAAAAGAGAAGAGCTGAATTGGTAGTGGCCACCAATAAGCTGGTGCCATTATAGAAGTGTGTGGCAAAGCTGGTTATGGGCATACTGAGCACTATAGCCAACAATGTATTGAACATATATGTAGGTCTACTTCCAATAGAACTCCTCTTTAAGAAGGTCCTATTCAGAGCCGTGGTAAGATTCTCATCTCTCCCTACCACCCACTCAGTGTCTCCAATAGTTTGCCAAGCAGTATTCCACTTTGTGTCTTAATACAAGTTATACCTACACAACCTCTTTCATTTTACCAAAGTTGATTCTAAAAGAATTGAAATGGTTGACCCAGTCCATTACAGACCTAACTACCCCTCAGCTTTTGCTACTGATATAGGTCTGGACAAAGACAATGCTCTAACCACAGCCAATGAGACATTCTGCTTGACCTGTATGTCTGTCTACTACAATTGTTCAGGCTTTGAGGAGGGAATAGGTATGGTGGCAGTGTTATATGTAGGCAGCAAGGAATCCACCTCTTTAAGTACTACCTGGGTCCAGCCTCAAAACATATGGTTTATAAAGGGGAAATTGTAAGCTTTATTATAGGCCTCTATCTACTAACACAAATAGCCTACATCTTTACCTCATAAGTTGTGGTGGGGAGCAACAGCTAAGCAATGATCAAGGCACTCCTCAATCAGCATCCTCACCTGGCCTACTACCTCCTCAACCAAGCCCACTCCATAGCCAAACTTGTTCATACTAAGAAAGACCAGATCAAATGGCATATGCAGTGATGTAATGCCCATACAAATAGTGATGTTTAGGTAGACTACACTTATGGTGTAGTGGACCTCTAAGTCTAATAGATGTCAGACTACACTGACTTTGAGCCAAATGAGCAACCAGATACTCTAGCTAAGAATGCTACCAAAAGACAATCTAACCCCAGAGCCAGACTCCCTCCTTTCCTATGTTGCCACCCTCTACCTATCAGCATCCCAGCCACATGACAAGTGCATCTGGTAACCCTGGAAACTGAGTGGAAATGTAGATAGAAGAAGTCTCTATGCTATACATACATCAGAGGAATTGACCAAATACTGCCATCTAAATCATACCTCAAACTTGTCCAGCCATTCAACTGCCAGAACTCAGCCATACTTATGCAGCTCCACACAGGATATGTACTACTAAAGCAATACTTCTTTAAGATCTGCCAATCTAAAACCCCAGTCTGCCTCCAGTGCAGCAACCTGATTGTAGAATTTGTTAAGCACTACCTATTCATTTGCCTACAATATGCACATAAAAGGCATGACTTCCTATGCAGGAAACTGGGATGCAAAACTGAGTCATTGTCATATATCCTATCTACTTCTAATGCTCTCAAACCTCTTTTTGACTTTGTGACAGCCTTAAAACAATTCCAACCCAACATGACACCTAAACTACTCTGCTAACATCCAACTGCCTGGCACATACCCATCACTGAACACTTAACCTCATTGCCTTCACCCCCACAACTAATCCTAACATAATTACCTCTAATGTTAGTGCCAGTTAACCTATAATGGATCATGCTCATTACAGCAATTAGCATAAAGTATTATTACTTTATACTCATTTTTAATTATTTATTATGTAATTGCTATATAAGTTGTGAGGTTACTTACATAACCTCAAGTAGTCTTTTTTGCACAACTGTAGCCAGAATCAATAGATAGGTTCTGACTTATGGTCTTGTGCATGAAAGGCTCAGTAACTGTGTTACATTTTTTTAAGTCAACCTATATTGACTATCATTGCTACAGCAAGCAACCAAACTTCCTCAAAAGAGGTTCTAACTTTATCATCAGTGATTGCATTAAAATGGGTTTGCTCTATTATAGTAGTGTGTAGGCATATCAATGTCCA
>JABCKS010024992.1:0-35769 GCA_018851325.1 Termitomyces sp. DKA19 | reverse complement strand
TAACATTTTATATAAACTGCACAAATAATATATGTATATAAAAGACTGAGACTAAGAACAAGCATTCATGCCAAAGGCATGGTCATAACACCTAGTATCTCTGATCCAATGATGCTCCTCCAAAGTCTTGGTGTAGATGAGGATATCATCTAAATAGACACAGACAATGCTTTTCATGATCAGGTCACAAAAGATGTCATTCATCATGGTCTGGAAGGTGGCAGGGCTATTGGTGAGGCCAAAGAACATTACTAGAGGTTCAAAGAGTCTACAACTAGTTCAGAATGCTGCCTTCCACTCATCTCACTCCTTAATGTACACGTTGCTGTAGCCCCAATGGACATTCAACTTGATAAAGTAGCATGCTCCTTGGAGATTAATAATAAGTTTAGAGATGAGGGGGAGAGGGTAGCAATTCTTCATGGTCATTGCATTCAAGACCTAATAGTCTTGAACCAGATGGAGAGACCTATCCTTCTTATTGCAAGAGAAGACTGGGGAGGCCATGGAGGACTTTGAAGGTTATATTTGCCCAGAGGCCAAGGTTCTCTTGTAGAAATGCATCCAGTTCACCCTGCTCCCATGGTGTAAGCAGGTAGACCTTACAGCTGGAAGGTTCTGCTCTAGGTATCAGCTCAATGGCATGGTCCCATTGCTTGTGCTTGGGGAGTGAATCAAAAGACACCTTAGTGAATACTTCCTCAAAGTCCTGAAGATAGCAGGGGACCATATTACCAAAGGGTTTGGGCTTTGGGTTTGCCACAAATGTCTTAGCCAGCCTCTTGGAGGTGGTCTGAATAGCCCTAATCTCTGCTTCTGTTGGAATGGGACACAGTGTGGTAGTATAGATCCTACCCTCTACTTTGATAGTTTTGTCTGGGGATGCTGAGTCCAGAGCATGGACAAATTTCTGTGTGCACCCTTTTTCCTCTTGGGCTTTGCACCCAGCTCCTTTGACATCCTTGTAGAGGGCCTCTCTATAAGGGAATGCCAGTGGGGAGGGATACAAAAGGTCAAGATTGGTATAGGGGATGTGCCCTGCCCTGCACAACAAGCATGTATGGCAGTATGCCTACAGACCTTTGCTCTGTGTTCCTCTCTGGCCTCTCCTGCACAGGCAGTGTAACAACAGGGGCAATGGCTCATATTCACCACTTCCCTTGCCCAATTGATCTCTAGGTTGTGTTCTCAAAGCCAGGTGAACCCCAAGATCATATCCTGCTTCCCTAGGTTAGTGACTGTAAGAACAATGCACTCTGAATGAGTCTGATAGCAGAGGACTAAGTTCACCATAGAGCAGATAGAGCCAGCTTCATTAGGGGTACCATCAAGGTAGATGACATTCCCAGGCAGAGATCCTTTTGTATGGTTGAGAGGGAATTTCCCTAGTCAAGGCTTTAGGTAAAGGGTGTTGTACATTGGGGAGGGTGCTTACAGTTTCAGCCACCAGGTCAGGTACAACAGGGCTTGTATTAGATTCTACTGACAAGATGGCAAAACAATTAGCACTAGGCAATGGAGGCATACAGTTTATTCATTGCTCACCTGAAAATTCTCCTCTGCCTTTGGAAGATAGGTGCTTACTTCTTCATCTTCCTTACTAGGAGGTCCTGTGGTAAAGGCATCTGAAGAAGGCACTCCAGATGCATCTTGTACAACAAGGAGTTGGACCAATAATGGATCAGGCAAGTGAGAGGGGGGTTGCCTGGGGTTAATTTGGGCTATAATCAAATTGCTGCCATTGTCCTACTGGCCTCTATCATGTTTCTTCACTCCTTTATCTCTTTATTAAGTCTTTCTCATATCACACCATTGTCCTACATCTATTTAACTGTGAGTGCCACTCACAATGACAATGTTGTCTCACACTGCACTTGCAGGTATGTATTACCTTCAACTTAGTATGTTGTCTCATACTGTGCTTGCAGCACACATTTGCTGATCTTGTTGCATTACACATTTTATCTGCTTTATGCATCTTATCCTCCCACAACCCTGATCAGCACTCACAGTGTATGACAACACCCTGCTCTCTACCTAGAGACCCCAACAGACATTTCACTTGAGCAACTGCCAGCCCAGCCCCTCAGACCATGCCTGCCTCAGACACAACAGCCTCTGCCAAAGATGTCAGCATGCTTTGCAAATCCCAGAACCAGCTTGCATCAAGGATGGACACACTCCTTTCATGCTTTGAGTCTATCACTGTACTCCTGCCCAACCCATTGGCCCCTGCTGCAACCATAGCACTATCTGCCCAACAAACAGCAGCATTTGTACCACTAATTTCTGGTGTGAGAGTCAATGGTATGTCCACATTCACTCCCCCCCTCTCACTGCACTTGCACTTCCCTGATGTCAATGTGCTAGTCATCATGGCCATCATCATGCATGACTTCAAGGTGGCAGATCTTCACAAGCTCAACCCAATGAACCACAACAAAGAGGTAGCATACACCTTCAATGGTTCCATGAACCAGTTTGAAGTGAGCTATTGCATGGCATGCAAATATAAAAACCCCTTCACAGTCCTAGTACTCTTTACAATGTACATCAAAATCCTAGCATTCCACATTAACAATGGCATGGCCACAGATGCCTTCTGGGATTATACAGTGCACCTACTGAAGCTGGTAACAGAGTATGAGTGGCCTGCTGTCTATATGTACTATTCAGTCTTCTTCAACCAGCAAAGGGTGGAAATGGCCTTGGGGGAGTATTCCAAGTGGAGGAACTGTGAGAACAGGCTGCTTGCAGAACACATCTATGGCCACTGCAAAGCTTTCCCCACTAAACAGTCAAAAGGTGGGGTCACCAGTTGCTCCAACCCCATAGAAGCATGCCAAAAGTTCAATAAGGGCAAATGTACAGTCACACCTTGCCCTTGGAGCTGCCCATACACCTGCTCATCCTGTGGAAAGCCTGACTACAGCAAGTCACAGCATAAAGATTAGGCTGTCAGCCAGGCAAGCAGTGCCTCACCTTGCCCAGGCCTACTTTTGGTTTCATCATTACCATTCTCTGGCTTCACCTCATTGAACCTCCCCAATCCCACTCTTCCTATACCTCCATCCTGCCCCAACACCAATCCACAGGCTAATGCACCTCTTAGGTCAACTGCTCACCTTCCCATCATTTCCTCAATGCTCAATGAACATGCATGGACTCACTATCTTTAAGACTATCCTGATCATACCTTTGTAATGTCATTAGTACAAATAATACACTTTGGAGCAGACATTGGGTTCAGTGGTGATCACACCACATCCCAGCAGTATACCAACTTACAAACAGCATTTGTGGAGCCCTCAATCACTGCTGCAATCACTGCTGACATTGCCACACAAGTAGCCATTGGGCAAACATATGGACCATTCAACTCCCCACCATTTCCCAACTTTTGCATGTCATCCATTGGGGCAGTCACCCTTAAGCATTCCTTGAAGGCTCATCAAATCCACCACCTCTCATGGCCCAAAGGCAGCTCTGTAAATGACGGAATTGTGGACCATGAAGCTACAATCACATATGACATGGTTGATTGGGCTGTGTATGACCTCATAGCATCAGGACCAGGTTCTCTGATGGTGAAACTCGACCTCAAATCAGCATTTTGGCATATCCCCATCTGCCAAAAAGACTGGCACCTCCTTGGCTTTGAATGGCTGGGCAAATACTATCATGACATAATCCTTGTGTTTGATGGCAGATCAGCCCCCTACATCTTCAACCTCTTTGTGGAAGCCTTACATTGGATACTGCAGCACAACATCCCAGCCCAAATACATCACTACCTTGATGATTTCCTGAAAATCTTCCCCCCAACAGCTCCATGTGCACTTGTAGACAAATCCCTCAGCTAGACTTCTGACCTTGCATCTCAACTTGGCCTTGCATTCCAGCCATCAAAAATCATGGGCCCATCAATATGCATCAAATTCCTGAGCCTGGAACTGGACTCTGTCACAATGGAAATCTGCCTGCCTCCCACAAAAGTGGAGTACCTCCATAAACTCATCACATCCTGGGTTACACAATGCTCCTGCACCCTCTGTGAACTTGATGAGCTCACAGGTTTCCTGCAATTTGCATCCCAGGTAATCTCACTCTCATGTACATTCATCTAACAACTCCATGACTTTGCCACCATATTTCCCCCCAATCCATTTTCATGCTGCTACATCTCTGCACCAGCATGTCACAACATTGAATGGTGGCACTCCATAGCACTTACTTGGAATGGCATCCACTTCATCAACCCCACACACTAGAAAATCAATGTATTCACTGATTCCAGTGATGCCAAAGGCCTTGGTGGCCACCTAGGCAATAAATGGTTTACAGCCTGCTGCCCTCGTCACCTGCATGCAGAGCATATACAGGTCAAGGAAATGTTTGCTGTGATTTATGCAATCCTATGCTAGGGCAAATCCTTTAGAGGGTGCCACATTGTCTTTCACATTGACAATGATGCTGTCTTCAATGCAATTTACAAGCTCTCAATCAGATTCCCACCTACCATGAAGTTTGTGCATTAACTGATGGCTCTGGCCTGCCATCTAGACTTCTCCTTTTCTTCTGAGTGGCTTCTCTCTTCTCAGAATTCTGTTGCTGATGCAGCCTCTCACTTTTCATTCTTCCATATGTTCAAAATTGCCCCATGGCTCAATTAGAAACCCTGCTCAAAGTGCCTCTGCCTTGGTGGTTCACACAAAATTGCCACCACCCTAAAGCCATTGCATTTTACCTTTGGGATGGTCTTGCTGCCAACACCAGAAGAACATACTTGACTGGCCAATGCCAGTTCATACTATATGTACAACTCAATGGACCTCTACAATGTTGATGGATCAATTCTGCCAGCATCTAAGCCTACAATGTTATCCTGGGTCACACACCTTAGTGGCAGAGTACAGCCAAAGACAATCAAAGCTTACCTCTCAGTGGTACATTCCCTCTATGTTGACACAAGTCTCCTATTCTTGTCCATTGAGTCCCCCCTTGTGCAACACCTTATTTGGGGAATCAAGCAATACTATGGTGAGTGTGACTAAAGACCCATACAGCCACTCACACTGCCCATCCTCACCAGCCTCTTGGCCCAGCTCAAACCAGGCTCTACCACAGGTGACACAATAATCTATGCTGCCTGCTGTCTTGCATACTCTGCACTCCTTTGCAGTGGTGAATTTACAGTTGGAAAAGGAGGTAAGTATTCCACCTCCCTCAACCTTTTATGTGGATCTATCCAATTCCTACCCAACCTCAACAATGTCACTCATATGCAACTCATCCTCTCTACCTCTAAAACTGACCCCTTCCAGAAAGGTGTCACAATCCTTAAGGCATCCAAGGCAAATGCTTTGCTACTCAGCTGAATATAGGTGATACAGAACTGAAGAAACCATTCTCCAGTCTTCCAGTCTCCATCATAGGCATCTGGAAGCACAGGGTAAGGTATTTTGGATTGCACCACCATCTCAAGGTCAGAAAATGGGCCAGTGGCAAAGTTATAAGAGGAGTGGTAACTGTCTCAGGGGTTGGAGAAGGAAGGGGGAGGCATTCCAGAAGGGTCTGAAGAGAGTGAGCAATAGTCTCCATAAATTGGCATAAACTAGCAGGCTCATTAGTGTAAAGAGTTAGAGGAGCTTATGTAGACTGAACTTGAGTCTCCAGAACTAGCAAACAGTGCCAGGTGTCATCTTGAGGGCTGGAAGCATCCAGAGAGGTCTGCTGGCAATGTTGGAGTAGTTATAGAGGTGTCAGGCTAAAACACAATGGTGGGGAAGGCACTTCTAAGGAAAAGAGCAACTCTAGCAGCTAAAAGGGGCATCCATACATCATGTGAGAGACTTGTTCTGCTGTAAAGGCAACATTTTAGAGGCTGTAGCTCAGTCACACAGCTAACAAAGAGAGATCCAAAGTCTATTCAGCACTGTACTATGTCTACAAGTCTAACTACACACTTGGCAAAGGGAGATCCAAAGAGACCAAGTATGAGGAACTCCCTATGCCAAATGTGACACTCTAGGCCTCTGGACCCATGGGACTAAATGTACAGTAGGGCAGGAGAGTCATGTGCCATCATCAACACATTGATATACATGACCCAATGAGAGAATAGCTTCAGTGAGGTGAGGTGAAGTGAGGTAAGGTGAGACAAACCCTAACCTCATAGAATAGGGAGTCATGTGCTATCATTGACACATTGATACATATGCCTTGATGGAAAAGTAACAAATGGATAGCTTCTTGGTGAGGTGAGGTGAAGTGAGATGAGGTGAGGTGAGTGAAGTGAGATGAACTCTAACAAAAACCCACATGACAATATTGGACAGCAGCCAGGTCATCCATCAAGGAATGACATGACATCCTGTCACCTGTCCAAGGTGGCTGTACACAGATAAGGGCAATTGTGGATCATTGTTCCATGATTGCCTATTGAATCTTCTATAATGAAAAATCATTTTTGTGTTCCCAAAGAGGAAAATCTGAACTGTACAATGCACTATATCAAAATGGCCTTCACCCTGCAAAGAGTCTCTGACATAGCACAAAGGTCACCTAGCTGCCATTGATGAGGAGAGAGGAAACAGAGGAAGGGTTCTGCCAACAATGGCTATTTTACCAGGATCAAGACTATGCTAAGCTTTGTCAGCACTTTGGAAAGGCATTGGCACTCTGCATGTGTGTCAATAAGGTGTATAATTATGTCATTATCATGGGGGCCTGTGTCCATGGAAGGAAGTATAAAAGAAGGAGGAATTGGGGACTTTAGGCAAGCAATTCTCTTGCCATCATCTGAAGTCCCCAGGGAGCAGATGTCTTAGGCCTAGGAGTGACAGGATAGCTTTGGGTTACATAGTATAATATACTCTTTGACACTCTATTCTTTTGCTTGAGACCATTTTTTACAATTGAATTGAATATCTATAAAAATATCATTCCATACTATCTACATGAGCCTAGTGTAACAGAGCCCCAAACTCTTGCAAAAGTGAGTGTAATGCATTGGCCAAGTTCATAAAGTTTGTGCTAATAGTTAAACTTAGAATTTGCAACACTAACTCCTTTGATACCTTGGCATATGCAGTGCAGCCAAATGGTCATAAGTACACTATACTTTGTCTTTTTCTGGTCCATCTCTCCTCAGGGACTCTGTCATGTTGTGCTGATGGCAAATGGTTTCAAGTATGGATCTAAATGGCAGCTGCTTCTGCCCAAAGCTCTTTGACAAGCCACTGTCTATTAACATGCACTGGACTTACTCAATGATCATCCAAATGACCCTCTCAATGAAGCCAATTTAGGAGTGAGTGTGCATATGGGACTATAGGTTTCAGTATGATCCCCTGTTTTGTGCCATACTCTTCTATATGGACCATTACTAGCTTATGTTCCATCTCATATTCTGACTTGGCATAGTAGGTGGTGAATGTGGAGAGGGTAGTGAGGGTATTCCTTTTTGTAAGGAAGTATCCAGTAAGTCTAGATATACATCTGTTGGTGAGAAGCATCATATAAACTGTGCCACCTAGAGACTTTGTCAATGCTGGGCCCCAAAGATTGATGTATACACAGTCATTTGGATTGTTTTCAACTTCACACTCACTATTGTAGGGTCTCAAGGTATGCTTTCCATATATGCAGTCTTTGCAAAGCCCCTTTACCACTGGACTTCCTTTTACAGTCAGGCCATTCACCAAGTTTTTTCAGACTATTGTTTGGATGGAGTCAGCTCTGGCATGTCCAAAATGGCAGTGCTAGCTGTCAAGATCAACTGCTTGGTTCATGGAAGTTGTAATCAAAGCCTGTAGGGTATAGATGTCACCCAGCATATTAAGGAGATACATTCCATTTGTGCCTCACCCAATCAAGATTTCTTTTCCTTTAGGGTCCTTAAACACAACTCTGCCATTTGCTGAAGTAACCAAGAATCCTGCTTGGTCAAATTTCCTAATAGATATGAGGTTCACTATAAGGTCTGGAGTGTGAAAGTGTTTTGGAATACTAGTTCAGTCTTAATTCTGTTTCTAGTGATCTCCTTTCTAACTGTACCCTGACCTATACTATGGGAGATCGTATTCTTCAATGCTGCCCTTCCTTCCCTTGGGATTCTGAGTTCTGTATACTCTAAAAACACTGTGTAATCTATGAAGCAATGATCACTTGCTTATGAGTCTGCAAAGGTCAGAACATTTGGGGTCAAGTTGAGGATTATGGCCAAAGCATATGTAGTTTGGGCTGCCTGATCTGACAATGTATCTGTAAGGTTTGCTGTTGGTATGGAGGGTTTGGCTGCAAGTGATGCCAGTGCTTGCTCATAGTTTCTGAAGGTTGGTGGAAATTGCCCTTCCTTTCTGCTGCCCTTCCAGTAGCACCTTTCAATTGTGTGTTTACATGCCTACAGTTTCAGTTCATGTACATCAATTTGGGTTTTTGAGTAGTTGTAGTTTGTAGTGTTGTGATGTATGGAGTGGATTGCTCTGTGTTTTCAAACATTCCCAGTATATCAAAGCCCTGAAATTAAATTGGCCAATGTTTTGGTGGAGTACAGACTAGCTATAATGATATTCCAGGACTTGGGAAGTAACATCACAATTATGGACATCATGATTATAGACCTGAATGTGGTGTTGAGGATGTTTGCTCTATCCATCCATTTTGTGTGCAAGTCCAATAGGTGAGGTCAGGAGGTCTCCCCTATCTGCAAATCTCACTCCATGCAGGGCATTCTCCACTTCCATAGCTGCTAGGTCCAATGCTGCACTGTATGCCTTGGTCAGTGATCCCACTTGAGCTGCAGAGCTGTCCATTTTGATTCCCAGTCCAATGGGATTTTTTCAGTTGTATATAATAAGTATAAGTGTCCACACATCCTGTACATCCCCTTCCTTTATTGATGGGGTGCAAGAACTCCATTGTGTTGCTTCAGTCATCTTCTCTGTTTGCTCAAGTGTGAGGGCTAATCTTACTTCATCCTCCTCCTTGGTGCTTTTGGTGTTTTTAGTGTTCAGATTGGGGATACTGCCATCAAGGTATCCCTTCACTCCACATATATGGGCTGCAATCAGCATCCCCCTTTTAAAGTATACAAAGTTTGTTCCATTAAAGCATAATTCTCCTGGGAATATCAGAGGACTATTGGATGTGGACCTTTGAGACATTTTGATGTCAGTTTAGTGTTTGAGTTGTCTTTTCCATCACAAAAAAAAAAAAAATCAAGGCCTACAATCTGTAGACAATTATAATATATGTAATCCCTCAGAGGTCATGATGAAGTCCATGAATACAACTATTATATTTACCTGTAGACACTTATAAGATAAGTAATCTACAGGGCAGCATAAGTATATGTAAGTAAGTATGAGCAGTAGTCAACATACCTTTCAGAGGTCATGACAATGTCCATGAATACAACTGAGGGGTAACATTGTGTATATTTGTATTTATACTATGAAAATAAAGTTTGTTGGTAAAGACTGACAAATAAAAGACATTGCACTGTAGTGGCACAACATAATGAGAACAGTAAAATAATAAGTAAAAGTAAAAAGATAAAATAAATAACTACTATTCAGTAGGTGATAGCACTGACTGGGAGTGATATGCTAACACATATTTTTCAAGGAAAAGTCAAGAAACACAATATATGTTCCCTGTGTAATTCTTAAGAAATACAGAAAGAAAATATTCAAAACTATCTCAAGAAACATGAAAAAAGAAAACACAATAACTGTTTTTTACTATTTCTCAATTTATATTTCAGTGTTTCTGGAGAAACACTTGTCAGAAATCACATGACCTGTTTCTAACAGATGTTTCTCTAGAAATCTTTCCTATACCACCAAGTGCATAGTGCTGCAACTGAATTAATTGAGGATAGGGTGGAGACTCAGTGACTAAGATACATGTATCAAGCCCTAAGGTTGAATCTCAATCTTAGCATTGAGTTAACAAAATACAAATACCTAACCAAATCAAATAAGGTTAGGTCTAGATTCCTAGTATTGAAGTCACAGAAAAAAACACAAAGACCCAACTAAATGAGGAAAGATTGAGGGTGGATCTGAACATTAAGTTAGAATATTGAAGATATGACTAGATGAAGTGAGGTTGAGTCTTAATTTTCCACTAAGCACAGTGAAGTTAGAGCTGGAACTAATATTGTATTTTGAAACTAAGGCCCTAACTAAGTACAGCAAAATTTGGAGTGGGACTGAGCATCAAGTCTTGAAATTCAGACCCTGAATGAGTACAGTAGAGTTGGAGCTAGAGATATGCATTGAGTCTTGAAGTCAAGGCTCTAATTGAGTGCAGAAAAGTTGGGGCTTGGACTAAGCATTGACTTGTAAAATTAAGGCACTAAATGAATAGAGAGAGGCAGGAGGTGTGACCAAGCATTGAGTTGGCTTCTAAAGACCTATCTGAACAAGAACAGTGTCAGGCCTGTTGAAGTTGAGTTTGATAGCCTTCAGACCTTTGAGCAGTACATCCACTTTATGGTCAAGAAGAAGTTTGACAACATCTATATGATACTTCTTGGCTGTGAGATTGAGTGTAATCCTTTTATTATTTTCTGCAATGATAGTATTATATCTGTTAGACATGAGTTTAACAGGCCTCTTACCTTTTACATGCACATCTGCTTTGTGGTCAAGAAGAAGTTTGACAACATATGGATCAGACCTCCAGGCTGTAAGATGAAGTTGAGTTTCCTCATCTCCATCTGCAGAGACAGTGTCAGTCCTGTTCAAACTAAACTTCCCTAATCCCTCACCTTTGACATGTCCATGTGCTTTGTAGTCAAGAAAAAGTTTGACAACATCTGGACCAGAGAACTCAGTTGCAAAATGAAGTCCAGTCCTTTTATCATTATCTACAAATACAATGTCAGTCCTGGTCAAACTGAGTTTAACAGGCATCTCACCTTTTACATGCACATCTGCTTTGTGGTCACAAAGGAGTGTGACAACATCTGGATTAGACCTCCAGGTTGTAAGATGAAGTGGAGCATTCTCATCTCCATCTGCAAAGATAGTGTCAGTCCTATTCAAACTGAGTTTCCCTGACCCCTAACCTTTGACATATACATCTGCTTTGTGGTCAAGAAGAAGTTTGACAATATCTGGATCAGACCTTAGGGCTGCATGATGAAATGCAGTATTCCCATTCCTATCTGAAAAAATAGTGTTAAGCCTATTGAAATTGAAATCAATAGGTGTCTGATTCTTGGCATGCACATCTGCTTTATAGTCAAGTAGAAATTTGACAACCTCTGTACTAGACCTCTAGGCTAAAAGATGAAGTGGAGTATTCTCATCTCCATCTGCAGAGACAGTGTCAGTGTTGTTCAAACTGAGTTTTCTTGGTCCCTCACCTTTGATATTTACAGCTGCCTTGTAGTCAAGAAGTTGGACAACATTTAGGTTGGACCTCTCAGCTGCAAGATGGAGTGCAGTCCTCTTATCATTATCTGGAATCACAGTGTTAACTCTGTACCCAGGAGTTTAACAAGGCCTTTCACTTTTTGTATACACATCTGCTCTATAGTGAAGAAGAATTTTGACTATGCCTATATTGGACCTTGTGGCTGCAAAATGAAGTGGAGTATTCTCATCTCTATCTGCAGAGAGTGTGTCAGTCCTATTCAAACTGAGTTCCCCTGGCCCCTTACCCTTGACATGTATATCTGCTTTGTGGTTAAGAAGCAATTTGACAACATCTGAACTGGTTTTCTCAGCTGCAAGATGGAGTGCAGTCCTTTCATCTTTATCCACAAAGACAGTGTCACTCCTGTTCAAACTGAGTTTAGAAGGCCTCTCACTTTTGATATGTACATCTGCTTTGTAGTCAAGAAGAAGTTTGACAACATCTGGATCAGATGTCAGAGCTGCATGATGAAGTGCAGTATTCTCATCTCTATCTGCAGAAGCAGTGTTCAGCCTATTGAAATTGCAATCAATAAGTCTCTCACCCTTGACATCCAAATCTGCTTTGCTGTCAATAAAAAGCTTGAGAACCTCTGTACTAGACTTCTGGACTGCAAGATAAACTGGAGTATTCCATCTGCAGAGCTAGTGTCAGTCCTATTCAACCTGAAGTTTAACTGGCCTCTCACTTCTAGCATGCACACATCCTTTGTGGTCAAGAAGAGCTTTGACAGTATCTGGAATCACACTTAATGCTGCCAAATGAAGTGCAATGTTTTTATCTTGATCTACAAAAGAAAAAAACAAACATTAAATCTATTTAATTTTCCTTTATAAGCACTGCACCTCTAGCATCAATATCTGCATTATATTGTAGACTTTCTTTATCTTTGACTTTTAAGAAGAAATTAAATTTCTATAAAAAACTGCTGCTTAGTGGCAATCTCACCTCTGTTATTTATGACATTGTATTCCATAATGAATTCAACAATTCCTTGATGCCCATTTTGTGCTGCCAAATGGAATGAAGTCCTCTCTTTTCTGTCTGTAAAAAAAAAACACCATTCAATATCCATTGAGTTACTTCTGTATATAACTTGGATATCTTACCTCTGGTATATATATTAGCATCATTATCTAGAAGGTACTTGACAATTTCTTAATGTCCCTCTTGTGCTGCCATATAGAGTGCAGTGTATCCAAAGTTGTCTAAATACAAAGAGTATTAGCTTCCTACTATTTCTTTAGTTTTCAGTTTACCTTGATCATCTATAATCTTTTCATTATGCCCAAGAAGAACTCTCATAATATTCTGATGTCCCTTTTTTGCAGCTAAATGAAGTGCAGTCTGCCATTCAAATTCTCCATTACAAAGCTTGCCTCTGTCAGGTATCCTTGATTTTCCATGTATATTTGTATTGAAGTGCAGTAGATTCTTGACAACATTGTGGTTTCCATCATCTGCTGCTAAATGAAGAGCAGTCTAGTCATCTTTATCTTGAGCAACAGTATTAGCTCTTTGAAACACATTTTCATACTTCTCTTACCTTTAGCATTTACATCTAGACTACATATAACAAGCCAAAAAATATTATGCTGCCTATTTTTACTACCAAATGAAGAGCAGTCTCATTATTGGTGTCTACAGAGACACCATTAGCTTTCTAAAGTCTAGTCTCAAGAAGCATCTCACTTTTTCCATTTATATCAAACAAATATGGCTTTTTCAGAAAAATTCTAACATAAGATTGATGCCCTTCTTGTATTGCTAAATGAAGAGCAGTGTGAAGTTGTATATCTGTAAAGCAACATTGACATTATAAAACATGTGAAACATCTTTATTTACCTTGAATTCTACACCTGTTCATAGGTCAACAATATTTACATGACACTCTTTTGCTGCCTACAGTCCATTGCTTGTTATCTAGTAATCAGAAGCAGTGTTAATTGGTTGTCTTAGCTGTTTAATATACAACTTACCTTGTGCCCATAAATCTGCTTTCTCATTCAAAAGAAACTTCACAATGTTTTCTTTTCCTTTTTTTGTTGCCCAATGGAGTGCAGTGCACTTCTCTTGGTCTGAAGACATAAGTGTAGCACATATAATGCTATACTTCTACTTGAAGCATTGATATCAGTGTTATGCTCTAACATAATCTTAAACAAGTCTTTCTGGTGATTCTTAAGCACAGCATATATTGGAGGACAATGCCAGTCTAAAATCCATAAGTTAAATTGTATAACTTTTAATTTATTTGCTAACCTTCATTATTGAATTCAATCTAGATTGAATTTATTCACTTTTGTCCATTTTATCAGCTCCATTGTTTATAAGGAGTTTTACTGTCTCTAAATCATTCTGTGTACATCCATTGCAAAGTAAGGTGTCTAACAAAGCATATATTAGCACCATCACTTGGTTTTGGTCATTGTCTTACTGAGGTCTTTATTTTTGACTCATAAATCTAGTAAAACCTTAACCATTCCTTTAGCTCCATTTACTGCACTCAATAATAAGCACCTTCTCTGTCTTTGAGCACCTTTTTCAAAAATTAATTGTAGCAGATCATGAAGAGGAGCTAGCAGCACAAAAAGAGCAAGAGTCTGGCCAAATGTCCAATGAGCTTCACCTGATCCAACTAGGTGTGAGTTCTTTCACAATGTAACCTCAATGCCAATTAGAAAGATGACTTCAATCAAGCCCAAGATTACTAATCCCATCTATAATTGATAGTGTCTGGTGTCATATGAATTCTTTTTGTCTTTGTTCCATTTAAACTTCAGAAGAATAGCAAAAGAAGCAATAGAGATAACAAGGTTTAGCATAGGTGTCAAGAGGACAGTGTACACCAAAATAGACTACTTCCTCAATGCTTCTGATCCAAGTGGGACCTTTTTACCTATGATAAGAATTAATGCTGACAGAGTGCAGATATTTGAGCTTCCAAAAGCACTTAGATGACTCCAAAGCCAGATACCAATTGCAGCTATGAAGGTCAAATAGAGAGATCCAATAATAATAACAGGATCCATTAGAAGCCATCTTATCTCATTCCATAGCTAAAGACTCCCAATGTCCATATTTTCAGCTTTCTGACTTCAAGCCTCCAAGTCATAGTCATTTTTTCCTTCTCAGTGACCTCCTACTTTCTGATCTGTGACACCTGAGTCCTGGCTTGAACCCTTCACACCCTCAGCATCTCCCTTGTTCTCTATTTTTTCAGAAGAGCCATTCATGAGGGCATCTACTCTTCTACTAATCCACAGACAACAAGGTGCTGCAGCCCATTCAAGACTATCTAGAGATTTGTCTTCATTATCTCTCTGTTGTAGTATGAGTTTTACTCTCTAATAAAACACATAGAGAAGGAAATATATGAACAGATTGGTGTTGTTCATTCAGCTGAGATTGAGTATAATAGAAGCATGATAGTTTGTTATGCCATTTTCCCTGTGAGCCTGGATGACAGTAGAAATGAGCATGGCAAGAGCAGTGATAAGGATTGTAGTGGACTTTCTTTCTATACTCTCAAGTTCCATGAATGAGACCTTGTGATTCTCAAGGGCTGCAAATGCAGGCACAAAACTGAGGAAATTCTGAATATAGATTGCAAGTTGTACCTCAATGCCAGAGATGTCTGGATTGGATGTTATACAAGGAACCATACTGCCTGAGTTAGATATGAGCTAGATAGACAACATTGAAAGTGCTGTAGGCAATTCTCGAGTGCTTGTTGTAGTGATGAAAAAGTACAAAACATACATTCACAGCTTTTGACTTGGAACTTAACAATAACCCATGCATGGACCAAGCACATGGACCAAGTGCTGTCTTTACTTTTGTGATGTCTGAACTGCTTCTTCATCTACAACTTGTCCTTTAACTTCAAGGAAGTCTTGGTGGCAGACCCATCAATCTGATATCCTCAAAATGTTGCTTGTCAGGAATTTGGTTTACAAATTTCATTCCTTGATTCCTGGCTTCCTTGAGCAAGGTTGGTTAACAAGTCAATGTGAAAAGTGCTTGCACTCCACTTACATCAACTTCAATAGATAGCTGCATCCTGTTTCTGTCTCTGACTCCTCAATCCAGCCAGTTTGACTGCCCAATCTCTTGACTGCATTAGACATGCACTGCCCTGTGAGTGATACCACTAATGCCACTTCTGAAAGTCAAGCTAAATACTTATCTCCCCACACAACCCAGCATCTTTCCATGGTGTGACACCATTCTCTTGTCTTTACACACTCCCTCTGCTCCTCACATTTTCAAATACCACTGGTCTCATCATTAATCAGAAATCCTGCAATACTGCTATATGCTACTTTACTCACTCAAGGAAAGTTACTCCTTGTTTTGACCATAAATAGACCATGAAGATCCTCATTCTCAAGGCAGTGCTACCTATAGCAGCTGGATGCTGGGGATGCCTGATGAGATGGTTGATACTTATATGTCAATCTCCATCTTGGCTCAACCTGTACTCTTGATTTTTGAATATGTACTGCAAGGTCATACTTCTGGAAGACATCACTGAGGCAATCTGCCACCATTGGGTTGTTGATGTGGCTATTGTTTTGGCACTTTCAATGACTTTTGCACAATGCATCCATTAATTATGATTGTTGGAATGAGAGCTATAGCAACTGTGACCACTCCCTACCTCATTCAGATACTTGACTTGTGATAATTGATTCATTCTATTCTTCTCAAACCAGTTACCTTGTCAAACACTAATATACAAGACTACATAGGGATACTCAGTATCAACTTTCTCTGAAATACAGGACTTAAGTTAGTTCTATTGGAGTGAGGAAGTAACATCTTTTGTGTGATGATGCCATGATCCTCAGACCATCCTCATATATTTTGTACTTTTTAAGTTTTTTGAAGCTAGGGGTAACTCAAAAGGAAGTATTAGACTATCTTCAAAATAAAAAACAACTTCATCATCAAATAAAATGCTTTAAACAAAAGGGAAAATCCATTCATCTGAAATAAATGGACAGGATTGGATCTGAACCATTGTCCAATGAGTTGGCTAAGCTGATACAGAAGGGGACCAAAGGATCCAAATGAAAACAGGGATATAGAATGACTGCAAACAAAAGTTCACAGAGGACTGACCAGGCAGCAACAAGACCCATAACCTGAACCACTTGTAAAAGTGCCTTTGGGTGTGCCTTCAACTGGTTGAATAAAAGGAACAAGCACTATTCCTACAACAAGTCCAGCAGCTCTCACAATCATAGTAGCAACAAATTAGATTCTTTGAGCACTGTAACATCATCAGTAAAATGCTGCCTATGTGGCAAAGAAAGGCACTTCACCCATAATTGCCTCTATAAAAGCCAAGAGCCAGTAACCATAGTAAACCCCCTAGTATCAATGCATTTGGTATCTAGGTAGACTTGAAGAAGACTAAGCAGCTTTATATAGATGCTCTCAGAAAAACAATGGAAATATCATTGGGCATAATTGGATGGGGAGACAGAGTGGACATATTATCTCTTGTCATATCTTGCTGATCAAAAGAATATGAACACAATGGGGGTACCATTCCAGATCTGGTGTCTGCTTCAAACTCTAAGTGCAAAAATGATGATAACAGTAATAGTAACATATATTTACCTGCAAAAGCAATAGAAGAATGAATGAGGAAGGTTAGAGTGATAAATGCTTTGAGAGTGATGGGGAATATTCAAAAGATCTTCACAAGAAAGTTTCCCTTGCACCACCTATGACTTTCCAATAGTCTTATCAACACTCTATGCAAAGTGCTGAGGAAGGAATCAGTCATCTAGATATGCATGCCAAACACTGATGACTGGAAGATGTGATCTGCAATAAACTGGCAGAAATGTTAGAGATTATGCAACCTTGCCTTAGACCCTGCAAATGTGCTTTAGTTCAATGGCAGAAGCTTTGTAACTAGTTGTGTATCTTATAATGAAGCAGTGGTGTATGATAGGATGTTCAATATATTCAGGGTGGTCAACTATTTACTGGGAATACAGTACTGTTTTGCTAGGAATATATGCACCAATTTATATTTGAAGACATTGAGACTATTACAGTAGCATGTTATGAGCACCACTGACAACCACTTGAATATAAAAAGGATATACCTTGCCTTTATGTAATTACTGATAGGTATGGAATTAGCATTGCTAGTGTAGTGAGCCAGTGCAACAACTGGAAAACAGCAAAGATAGCAGCATTTTGCTTAGCCCAACAAAACTCAGCACAACAGAATTACCCTATACATAAGATAGAAATGTTAGCTGGAATAAAAGCTATGTAACAATACCAGGAGATATTACAGGTTACCAGATTTACATCATATATACACCACAAACATTTTCTTAGAATTTGTCAGAACATTGGAGGGGTTCTGCAACACTAGTGATCTGTGCATGGATTCAAACCAGGTACATCAGTAGCTGGTACATATATAGTAGGGCTGTCTCAGAAAACAAGAGTTATTCATCTTTGTCTCTGTACAAATACACTGTATGGTTCATGAACCCATTTAACTATCCTGAAAAAGGGCTAGTGAATTTAGAATTCATCCAACAAACCCTTGGCAATTTCTAAGATACTCAGCTTCTGGGTCAGCCCTTTTATCCCATTTGCTTTATTCATACATGGACATCTTGAATATCATATGATTGCTACCATCTTGCCTACTGCTTATAAGAAGACACTCAGTACATTGCAATATGCTGATCAGGCAAAGAAGATCAAAAATAAGGCAGTGGTGAATAAGGATTTCAACACAAAGCTTGTATGAGGATTGAAATAGGAGCTTGAAATGCTGAGAGGTAAGTATAATTGCATTGCAGTTTTCTTTCATCCTCATTATCTTTTTTTTCACTAATTTTCATTAATGATGTGCCATCTCTTTCATTTTCCAGCTCATGTATCTGCATTAAGAGGTGATGACATATTTGATCGCAAGGTCCTGCCTAAGAAGCAGAAGGTCACATCAGACAAAGGATGGATGGATTAATACTCTGACAAAATCAGAGCTCAAGAAAAAGATGAAGAAAACAGGAGATTCAGAAGAACAGATCATACAGAATATATGGAAATTGATTGTCATCTTAAACTTCACTTACCTCAAGAATATTGTCATTCCTAGCATAAAACACTCTGCAGTGGTATCCTTGACAATAATATGGCTTGTTATGAGACTCTCCAGGATCCTCTTTTTGCCACTAGGTACTCAAAACTCCTTTTAGCAAGTTCAAAGCTATCTTTCACTATACCTGTGATGTATTCTTGGAGAGAAAATGACCCATAAACTTTGCAATTCTACCAATATTGGAGTCAATCTTCATTGCAAAAATCTACACAAATAAAAGATGTTTTCTAATGAATAAAGAAAATCAATTCTGTCTGTTGTAGATCGAGAAATAGAAACACACAAGCAATGCAACAGGAGAAGACTGTATTGAGGGTGCACATCTTCTTTTCAAGGAAGGGCAAAGAGAGTGAAAGATGTATATAGCAAAATTACAGTACAGGGTATAGATTAGAAAAGGTATAGAGAAGATGTATATATCAAAATTAGAGTACAGGTATAAATTAGAAAAGGTATAGAGAAGACTTTAGAAAGTGTGAGTGCTTGTGGTTTGAACAAGATTTGAATGAGGAACCTATTAGTCCAATGTAGTATTATGGCTCTGATTTATATGTAACTTTGACTTTCAGTGAAGAACTGGAAAAAGTATAAGTGCTATCAGTCTGAATAAGATTTAAGTCACTTACCTATTTCCCCTAGCAACATTATATTTACTCCTACATCTGCACTCACAGCAATTGTTGATGACTCTATGGCATTTTGTACCCTCATTGATAGAGAGGCACTAACTACAGTCAGTGTATCAATTCCTGCCTGCACCCCTAGCTCCCTCCTATTTCAAAACCTTTTCTTTTAGTTATGGTGTTGATCCTTGTTGTTATGGATTCATTCATAATGTGTAAAGTCCCTTCAAGATTGACCCCCTTCACCCACATTTTGCCCTTTATCTTAGGCCTTCAAATGTTTGTTGATAGCCTTCAGACTGGCCTCAAATTGTGTTGAAAATGGTCCAAAAGGCAGATACACATGAGTAAAATGTAAATACTTACTAGTTTCAGAAGTCCTATTGTTTTTATGATGGTAGGGGATAAAATAAAGTGGAGAAGAGTACCATATGAAAAAAGAAAAAAGTTCCCATCAGGCTGTCAGAGGCTTAACCATCCCAGTTACTAACTCCTGTTATATATTTCCATTGACTAACAACTTATGTTAATATTGCAATGCATGAATGTACTCTATATAATCAACACACAACTGTGATTGTGGCTGTGCATGGTCAGCACATGACCATGATTGTGACAAGTCAAGTGTCTGCACTGCCACAGTCTGCAACAGTGCAAGAGCCTAAGACAGGCTAAGGAGTCTCCATAAGCCAGGAGTATGCCTTTCTCCCTTGAGCACCTGTACTGCCACAGTCTGTACAAGCCCAAATGATGCCACACTAACAAGTAATACAGCATTTGTGCAAGAGCCTAAGGCAGGCCAAGGAGCCCCCATAGGCTAGGAGTATGCCTTTCTCCCCTGAGTATCCACAGCTAAGTTGAACTGAAATAGATCTTGTTGCTCAAGATATCAATATCAAACCAAATTGAATGAAGGATAGTTGGAAATAAGGTCAAAGAACCAACCATTGCAAAATACCTGAGGTCAGCAATTGCCTCCTGAAAGTTAGCATGACTTCTGAAATCATTGAGGGTCAAAAGAATAAAATCAACAAACTCTACAGCAGGTCAAATTGATTGAACAGAAATGAATTAGATATTACCTTTTACATTGTTGCAACATCAAAGTTTGACTATTGACCCAAAAGGTATATACTTGGTCAAATAAGTCTGACTCAGATATTGCAAGAGTTCAGAGCTCAATTACAACAATCCCTCACTTGAAATACATAGCAATAATAAGATTAATTGATTTTAATTCTAATGTTTGAGATGGTCTCAATGCAATAGAAAAGGGCCCAAATAGTGTATTAAACTAGTTACCTGAAGCTATCCAATTGCTCCTAAGTCTAAGACAACTGCTCCCTGGGGACTCCAAGCCATGGCAAGGGAATTGCTTGCTCAAAGTCCCCCAAATCCTCCTCCTTTTATACTTTCTTCTGCATACATAGACCATTGTTGTATTTGTGTGATTCTCTTGTCCTGACACATACCTGGAGTACCAATGTGCTTGGTGTGGTCTCAAGCAATCCAGGTGGAATGTTTTAGCCATTGCCATGGTTAAACTCCTCTGCTAACTCATTTTCTTTCTTATCAGCTCCCTGGTTCTTCTCACATCTTGCCACCAATAATTTTCTCAATCTCTTTGTCTAGTGCTGGCCATATTCTGGTTCTGAATAAGCAGCAGTTGGAGCAGAGAGGAGGTGAGGTGAGGTGAAGTTTAATGAGTAGCAGATAATTGGCTTTCAAACTTTCTCTGAGATCAGATCTGATCATTACCACTTTATTGGCCATTATCCCTGGATCTTGATTTCAAACAGCTTCCCTCTCCACTGCTATCCATGCATTGGTCATTATCATTACATGTGTTAGGGATTATTGGGTGTGAGACTTCCCTTGCATCCACTATTTTCAACACCTCTGCTTACAGTTTTTAGCAGGCTCATAAATCTTATTGGAAGTCTCTCTTGTCTTTACTTAGCTTGTTTAGCTGACATGTCAACATATACAGCAGTCTGCTTTGGACTGTATTTGATCTCCAGATAATAGATACAAAGCACTTAATGATTCCATCATTAAAGATTCTCCTTGAGCAATAAAGAATTTACATGCTAGTGTTCTAGCCACTGTGTCACACTATACATGTGACCACTGAGCTACAGCAATTAGTCACACCATAGATATGTTCTCCTCAGTTCTATTTGTCTCATAAACAGTCTAGTTATAGTTCCACATTACAATTTGTAAACAATAGCCTAACACTTGAATAGAACTCTAAAGAATTTTCTGGCATATGTTGGAATTGTTGGACACACAATGACATCACCACAACAAATGTTTAATATGCTGGATCAGGAACCACCCTTCACAATATAATGGGCCAAGGCACCATACCCTTTCATACTTAGACAATGGAGACATAGCATATATATTCAGACATATAGAAACTACACCCTCAGTCACTTATATGAGACTGAGGGTGAGCCAATTGTTATATTACCTTACCGTTACAACAACTGACTATATTACTAAGGTATCAATACTAATATTGTTATCTGTATAGGTACAGTTCTAATATAGTCACTTATACAAGACTGAGGGTATCAATACTAATATTGTTATCTGTATAGACTTGGTGTACAAGTTCAAACTCTAACAGGTTATGGGCTATAGTTGCTCAACACATCTCTGAAAATGTGTTGAACAAACCTTCAAATCCAAACAACCTACACCTTTCCTCATGCATTGCATTGTGTACCTCCTGTTTCCATTCTCTTTGTCTATTGACAAACTCTCTTGCCCATCATGTCCCTGACTATCCTATCAAATGACTCTACCAACCCTTCCATATCTGAGTGCATCATCCATCATCATTGGGAGGGACCAAAGTATAATCAAGTGGAAGGAAACTTTACTCAGTGGACCAAGAGGCTGAAGGATGCCTTGATCCTCAATGGCATCTATGTGTATGTCTTGACCCCCATCCTTCCTCACCCTGACGACAGCTTAGAGGCTTATGCTGGTGCAAACTGGGCCATGAACGATCACCTTGCTATCATGTTCATGTGGTCTGCCTTGGAGGACATTGAGCACCAGGACCTACTGACAGACAGAGGTGCACATGCCTGCTTTGAGGACCTGTGGGCTCACACACAACACAAGGGCCTGATCAAGCAGATATCCCTCCTTCAGGAGGCATTGTCCACATACTGTTCCCAGTCTGAGCCCCTGCCAACCACTGCTGGCTGTATTGCCAACATTGTGAGGTGGGCATTTGACATTGGGGAAATCAATGCCAACCTATTCACTTGCATTGCCCTGCTAAATAGTCTCAACAATCCCTCATTCGAGGCACTCCAGAACTCAGTATCTACCTTGCTCAGCAAGAGCACAAAGGACTCACCTTGCAAACCCACAGACATTCAATTGCTGATGGAAAATGCACAGAACATCCTAAATTCTAAAGCCAGCTCTACTCATGCCATGGCCCTCAACACAAAAGGAGGAGCCAAGCCTTCTCAGAGCACAGACCTACCTGGCCACAATCATGGCCCTGGTGCAGCCTGCTGTGAGAACTGCAATTCATGTGGACAGCCATGCCAAGGCCATACAAAGCCATTCTGTGTCCAGAAAGGTAGAGGTATGGCTGGAAAATCCATTGCCAATGCTCAGGCAGCCCAGAAGGCCTCCAAAGCCAAGAACAATGCATCCTCAGACATCAAGTCCTTTGTAGCAGTTACTGGAATCAACGGCAAGCTGTGGTACATTGATCTATTGAATCTTGGCCAGTTGCCTTCTCCCTCTGATACCATGGCCATTGCGAGCATAAGCTCCCCTCAGATACAGGATCACTCCATGGAACTCTGGGAACATGCTGGCTTCATGGTGACTGACGAAGCCAGAGCATCTGTGGACTGGGGACAGGACTCAGTGCAAATCAAGGATCAAATCCTGGCCTCTGAAGTATCACCCATGGCTCAATGGAAGCACACACCACTGTCCACTCCAACAAACCCTTTCCTTGTTGATTCCAGAGCCACAATCCACATTTCCCCCTATCACGATGACTTCCTGACCTTGCAACCCATCCAGCCTCAAATTGTCAAGGGACTTGGAGGTTCCTCAGTCACCGCAATTGGAACCAGCAGCATTCATCTCCACATTGCCAAAGGTGCCAATATAGTCCTCAAAGATGCCCTCTACATTCCCAATGCAACAGTCAGGCTGATCTCAGTCAGCATCCTTGCTAACTCAGGCCTTGACTCCTTATTCGACAACAAATCTGTGAAGATTATTCAAAGATCTACTCATGCCACCATTGTGCAGAGCCCACTCACCCAAAACCAATGACTCTACTCTCTCACTCTAAACTCAGCATTCACTGAGCACTGCTCGTATCTTACCCAGCCAACCATGAGTCTGGAAACATGGCATTGCCACCTTGGGCATGCCAACTTCCAGACTGTCATGGACATGGCAAGATCTAGACTCATACCAGATATGCCCTCTGTCCACTCCTCTAAAATCCTGAAATGCAACTCATGCATTCTTGGCAAACAGACACGTAATGCTGTGCCAAAAGTTCTGGAAGAGGGGTGGAAGGCAACGTGGAAATTAGAGATCATATGGGTAGACTTGGCAGGGCCCCAGGCTGTAACATCTTGAAGGTGGACATAGATACATAATGAATATTGTCAACAACTATACTGGCGAACATTGGTCAATACTTCTTTGACATAAAGGGGAAGCACTGGCTCACCTAAAAGCCTGGCAGATGGCTCATGAGAATGAGGTCCAAGTAAAACTAGGCATCTACAGAATAGGACATGACGGTGAACTTTGAAGCCATAATATAGACAGATGGCTATTGTCACAAGGATCTGAACAGCAGCTCGGTGCACCATACACCTCAGCCCACATTGGGCAAGTAGAATGGATGCACCACACAATCATGGGAAAGGCAAGAGCAATGCACATTGTGACTGGTTGCCTGCCAAATCTATGGGATGAGTTCTATCTGACCACCTCACATCTTCACAAATGCATACTCACTAAAGCACTCAAAGGAAGAACTCCCCACAAAGCATGGATGGGACAATGCCCAGATTACTTGTACATGCATGAGATTGGATGCAAGGCATTTGTCCTTATTCTGGTGGAGCACAACCCCAAGGTGTATGCACACTCAATAGAATGCATCCTGATAGATTATGTGCAAAACTCAAAAGCTTATAGGTGCTATGAGAAGAGGACTGGGAAGATCTACAAGACTTACCATGTGAGATTCTGCAAGAGTCACAAAGGTCACCCCCACCCACAAGTATCCACCTCTTCCCAGCACCACCATCCTCCTACTGCCCTCCCAGATCATGTCGAGTCCATACCCATTCTAGCCGATGATGACCCCATTAGTCCAAATGAGAATTTGAATCCTCAACTGCTGCCAGATGCTGAAGAGAACCCAGCTGAGCCAAGAGAAGCTGACCGTGTCCCAGCCCCATTACCACGATGATCAAATCGCCCCCCATACCAACTGAGAAGGCAGCTCCCAAAAACCCACCCATGACACGAGTACAAAGAGCAGTCCAAGAGTCAATTGAGGCAGGTGAGCATGTCAGAGCACAATGACTCGAGGCAAACCAGGGCCTGGAAATAGCTGATCCAGAGATTGTCCCTGATCAAAACTTGAACCCACCAGACCTTGCCAATATTGCCTCCATCAAAGATCTGGAACACCTACTGACCTCAATCGAAGACCTACAATGTTACTCGGCAATGCCTGAACTCAGCAACGAGCCCCAGACATGGGCAGAAGCAAAACAGTCAGGTGACTCAAAAAAATGGGAGGCCATGTATCATGAGGAATTAAAGTCCCTACATGACATGGGGGTATACAAACTGGTCCCTTGTTCAGAGGTCCCTATAAGACAGAAGGTGAGGACCAGACGACCCGTTTTCAAAATTAAATGGGATGAGCATGGGAATGCTGTCAGGTTCAAAGTCAGGTTGGTGTTTTGAGGCTATGAACAGATTCATGGGCGTAATTACAGTAAAACAACCTCACCAACTGCATGCATGGAATTGTGGCGCATACTCCTGCACCTTGCAGCAGCAAAAGGATGGGACACTTCCCAGATCGATGTCAGAACAGCCTTTTTATATAGTGTCCTCCCCGAGGATGAGGTCCAATTCATGAAACAACCTGAAGGCTTCGAGGAGGAGGGTAGAGAGGACTGAGTGTAGCTACTGGTGCATGGATTGTACGGGATGAAACAAGCAGGGCGGATTTGGAACCAGACCATTAATGAAAACATGCTTTCATGGGGGTTCCAACACCTAGCATGCGAGTCATGCATCTACTATAGAAACACTGATCATGGCACTATCATTGCAGCCTTACATGTTGATGACTTTTTATCGATTGCCAGCAGAAAGGAAGAAAACAACTGGTTCAAGAGCCAGATCCATCAAGTATGGACAATCTCCGACCTTGGACTGCCTCATTTCATTGTAGGGATAGCAGTGGAATGGGATTGCTTGAATCGATTGGTAAAATTGTCACAAACTGCGCTGATTGACAAGATCATCAACCAGTTTGGTCAGAGGGACACAACTCCACTGTCCCTCCCAATGGACCCAAACACAAAACTCAGACACATCGATCGTAAGTCTATACCTCAGAAGAAGCTACATACTCTTAAATGCACTCCCTATCGTCAGCTTGTGGGGTGCTTTCTCTATCTCGCAATATTGACTTGCTTGGACATCGCATTTGGAGTACAACAGCTAACCCAATTCCTCGACTCATATGGCACTCCACACTGGAATGCTGCCATTTGCCTTGTCAGGTACTTGAAGGGAACTCACGACCTACAGTTGCACCTTGGGGGGCAGCAGAATGACATTGATCTCAAAGGCTACACTGACTCAGGTTGGGCCAGCTGCCCAGACACGAGACAAAGCATAGGTGGATATACATGGAGTCTTGGATCAGGTGCAATATCCTGGGCAGTCAGGAAACAGCGTACGGTCACCACCTCCTCATACGAGGCAGAGTACATGGCCACTTTTGAAAGCATCCAAGAATGCATCTGGCTTTGTGCACTCCTTAGAGACATCAGACACAATGTCACATCACATCCTACATGAATGTTCTGCAACAAAAACTCCACAATTGCCCTATCCGAAGACCCCCTCCTGCATGCATGGGTCAAACATGTAGACATAAAATACCATTTTCTATGGGAACACATACAATTGAATGAACTGATGCTTCAATGAGTTTCATCAAAAGAGAATACAGCAGACATCTTCACCAAAGCCCTCCTATCCCCCACCTTCCTGTACCTCCGACCACGACTCAGCCTCAAGTAGGAGCATGATTCCATGTGAGGAGGAGCATCACGTTATTGTGGTGAGGAGGAGTGTTGGAATTGTCAGACACACAATGACATCACTACAACAAACGTTTAATATGCCGGATCAGGAACCACCCTTCACAATATAATGGGCCAAGGCACCATACCCTTTCACACTTAGACAATGGAGACATAGTGTATATATTTGGACACATAGAAACTACACCCTCAGTCACTTATATGAGACTGAGGGTGAGCCAATCATTATATTACCTTACCATTACAACAACTGACTATATTACTAAGGTATCAATACTAATATTGTTATCTGTATAGACTTGGTGTACAAGTTCAAACTCTAACAGCATGTCCAAGTTCAAAGCACCTGATAACCTGACCACCTTAGAGGGGTGTATTATGAAGATGGAGTTCCAGGCCCTGCAGGAAGATCTTGTCATGCAGTGGCAAGCAGCATTGCAGGTTTAGGCCAGCTGGGGCAAAGTTTGATATGGTTTGGAGGCTCTGACAGCCTGGGTGGCAAGATTGAAGTACAGTGACTGTGGTGCAGTTTTAGAGCCTAGTGGCAACCTTTCTGGGAAGTATGATGGAGGTTCAGGGCAGCTCAAAGACAAAAAGGACAATATGGACATGTTATCTCAGTGGGCTGTGATCATACATGGTAAGTCATTGCAGTCCCCATATTTTGCACTTGAACTCTTTATTACACTTGGCATCTTGCACCTAGAGCTGGGTTCTCCAGTACTGATGAACATGTGAGCAATGGTGGATTCTGGAGCAAGCTGTTGCTTTGTACACACACAGTTTATTAAGAAACAGGAGATCCTGACAATCTGCAAACCCAACCCAGCTCAGAATGATTGACAATTAAGAGATCAAGTTGGGGTTAATTATGGAGGAGGTGCATATCCAGGCCATGATTAGCAAGCACACAGAGTCTCTGGTGCTGGACATTGTGGGCATTGAGGATAACAATATCATCCTGGTCATTAGTTACTGTGTTGCTACAACATTAATATTGCCTGGAGCCTTTTTACAGTACTTTTAAGTCAGATTACTGTTGACATAAGTGCATGATGATACCAACAGGGTTGGCACCAGTGTGCATGAAGGCAGCAGTAGACATATGTAAGGATGAGGGGGATGAGGTTTCAGTATCAGCAAAGGGTGGCAGCAGTGAAAGTAGCACATGCTGCCATAGCTGGGACACTGGAAGAGGCAGAGGCATGAGAGGTAGGACAAGTTATAGAGACTTATCTGAAGCAACAATGGGACATGGAGTCAGTAAGGAATGGGGAGGGGCTATAGCTGATGCAGATGGAGGGGAGTGCATCAAGGAGTGTGTTGCAGGTGTTGGTAGAGAAGGCTATAAAGGAGGAGAAGCAGAAGCAGAAGTTAGTGGAGGTGTTGGTATCAGAGGTGTTTCATGAGTGTTCTTGGACATTTTCAGCAAGGATCACTTGGAATGGCTGCCACATCACTGGAAGCATGACTTGGGCATCAATCTCATTGACCAAGTGGAGGTCCCTCCACCTGGGAAGCTCTACCAGCTCATACTAGCTGAACTGTGGGTTCTGCGACAGGTAATTGATGAGAACCTTGCAAAGGGCTATATCTGGCCATCAAATGCACCATGTGGGGCTCCAGTCTTCTTTATAAAGATGAACAGGTCCTTGCACCTCATAATTGACTTTTGGGCCTCCAAGCCTGATGTATACCACATTCACTTCACTAATGAGCTTTTGGACCAGCTGAAGGTGGCCAAGGTGTTTATCACATTGGATATGAGGTTGGGTTATTACAATGTGCTGATTTAAGCAGACAATGAGTGGAAGACTTCTTTTTAGGTGCATTACAGCCAATTTGAGTTCCTTGTCATGCAATTTGGAATTTGTAATGCCTCAGCAGCCTTTCAACAAATAGTGATTGAGTTGTTCCATGACCTTATTGATGTTTACATAGTTTTCTATCTTGACAACATTATCATTTTCTCAGAAGACCCATTGCAACATAAGGCCCATGTCTGTAAGGTGTTGAGGCACCTGCATAAAGCTGATCTCTTTTTTAATCCTGAGAAGTGCTTGTTCAATACAACAGAAGTCAACTACTTGGGATTAATGATAACTCCAAGCTGTGTGGGCATGGATCCAGTCAAGGTCAGTGGAATGACAGAGTGGCCTACACCACAGAACCTACAGCACATCAATCAGTTTTTAGGTTTCTGTAATTTCTACAGGCATTTTGTGGAAGATTATGTAACAATAGTGCACCCATTAGAGAGGCTGAAGAGGAAGGATTGTGCAAGGCAATGGGGCAATGGGGCAAGAAAGAGCAGATGGCATTTGATGGGCTGAAACATGCATTTATGCAGGCACCAAGGGCTTATAATGTTAAATATAGAGGCAGCATTTTGCATGGAGATAGATGTATTGAATTTTGCAGTAGGGGCAGAGGCTGTTACAGAGGGCAGAAGATGGGGAGTGGCAGCCACCTGCATTCTCTTTGAAAGCATTACAACTGGTGAAGTGAAATTATGACATTCATAACAAGGAGTTGCTGTCAGTAGCATGTGCATTTCAAGTGTGGCAGCCTTACCTGGTGTTATGGTACACATGATGACACACTAGTATAGTGGTTGGTAGACACAATACAAGCCTTACACTTGATTTATTTCATTCTGCAGGTGTGTACTAGTACCTAGACATGCTAATATCACTACAATACATTTTGTTCTACACCCCCTACTTGTGTTACATTGCAAGTCATGAGCAGACTTTGATACTTGAATCAAGTGTACCTTCTAAAATTTTTTGTTGGGACCATTGCAATGTCATCCAGCAAGAACAACAGTGTGCCAACAGCAGCAGAGGCATAGATTGCCAACCTGGTATTCAAGACTATAGAGGTGAAGCTAGTAATGCAAATCCAAACACATCTTGGGGAGATGCAGAAAGAACTGGACAGGGTCTTGTCTAGGATATCAAGCCTTGAGATTGCAGCACATATAGGGGTGTGCCCTCCAAGGGTGAACCCTCCCACTATGTATGACAGCAGCAAGAAACAACTGTCAAATCAGTTTGTGTGACAAGTGGAGGTGGCAGTGTTGTTTAAAATTTTTCAGAATGATGAACAAAAAATTGTGTAGGTGCAATTGTATTTGTTGGAGTGGGCATAGGAATAGCTGTATATTGTCCTGACAGGATCTAAAGATGCCCTAGTGAATCCACATTGCTATGACTGAGTGGCATGGCTGGAGGACTTTAAAGCCTTGTTCTGCATGAGGGACCTAGCAGAGGAAGCAAGGAATAGGATCAATCAACTTATACAAGGCTCAAGCTCTATTACCAATTACTGCACTGTGTTTTTCAAGCTGAAAAGCAAGCTTGAGCACATAGATGTGGAGAGTGAGGATACAAAGAATTGGTTCTAGAAAGGGTTGAACTTACAAGTGATGGAGGCATTGGTGAACTCCAACCATAAGACACCTGAAGAAGCTCAGGACATTCTACTATGCTAAGAGAGCAAGTTGGCTGACATTGCAGCAAAAAGGAAATGCAATTGGAGTGCATTGGCCTAGGCCTCAATGTGACAGCAAAGTCAGACAAGCCAGCCAGCAGCTCCCTTAGGGGTAGTTCATGCACCACTACTGGTGTCAAAAGACTCAGATGCTATGGAGGTTGATAAGGACAAAAGGTTGGCAGTGGCAAAGGTGTGCTTCAAGTACAGTAAGCCTGGCCATTTTATGATGGAGTGTCTGTTGTGGAAGTCAGTGATTAAGGCAGTGGTGTGGAAGCCTTCCAGCAGTTGAAGAGTATACCTGGAAGGTGCCCATTACAGCATCTAGGTCTACTCAGACCACAACAACCTCCAGTACTTCACAAACACCAAGCAACTCAGCCACTGGCAGGCCTGATAGTCTAAACTGCTATCTGAGTATGACTTCATCATCTGGTATTGCCCTAGCTATCTTGGAGCCAAGCCTGACACTCTGACTCAAAGGCCCAATGTCTACCCTCAAAAATCCTTCAAGGCTAGATGGAACACCCTCAATCAGCATGTCATCATTCCCCCTAAGCAACTGTGGGCCACACTCCTGCTAGATAATGAAGGCCTCCTCCAATGGATCTGCCAGATGCCCCTGGACAACTACTTCCACTCTCATGACCCCCAGAACTCTCTCCCTTCCCCCTCTGAACCCCCCTTTAAACTCTCCACTTTTACCTTCTCCCTTGACAACTAGCTCCTCCTCTATAACAGCACAATTTACATCCTGGACCACCAGAAACTATGCATTGAGGCCCTCTAGTAGCATCATGATCACAAACTTTGGGGTCACTTGGGGATCCAGGAGACCCTGCAACTTGTCATGAAAACATACTTCTGGCTGGGACTCAAGAAAGACATCACTTGATATGTCCATGCCTATAAGGCATGTTGCCAGGCCAATGTTCTGCACTACCAACCATTCAGACTCCTCAAACCCCTCCTGATAGGATGCCAGCCCTGGTCCTCCATCTCTATGGACCACATCATCAAACTCTCAGAGTCTAAGGGACATGACACAATCTTTGTCATAGTATGCCAGCTGATAAAACAAGCAGTCTTTATCCCCTGTTATACTATAGATGACACCCCATACTTGGCCCAATACTTCATCACTTATGTCTTTGCAAAGCATAGCCTACCCAATGACATCATCTCTAACTGAGACACTTTGTTTGTCTTGTAATTCTGGCAGTCCCTGTGCTGGGCCCTGGATATTAAGTCAAGCCTGTCAATAGCCTATTACCTGGAGACCAACAGACAGACTGAGTGTGTCAACCAAACCCTAGAGTAGTACCTCTGGGTATATATGAACTACTTGCAGGATGACTGGTGTGTCAAACTTCCTCTCACTGAATTTACTTACAATAATTCCCTGTACTTAGCTATTGGGGTCTCCTCTTTCTTTGTAAACAAAGGATATAACCCCTGGCTCACCATCTCCCTTTGTGACATCCCCTCTCATGCTGCCCATACTACTACCTAAGACCTCTGGAGCCTGCAGGAGTACCTCAAACACAAACTTGGAACTGCTAATCAGACCTACTATAAGCATGCAGATGCTCACTATTGTACAACTCTGGACTGGCCCATAGGATCTCTCATCTGGCTTGACTAAAGGAACATCAAGACCTGGTAGCCATCTCCAAAACTTAACCATAAGTGCTTTGAACCCTTCAAGATCCTCTAAAAGGTATCCTTCCACATATACTGACTTAACCTTTCTGTCAGAATGAAGGGGATCCACCCTATCTTCTATATCTGACTCCTAGAGTGACATGACCCAGAACCCTTTCTTGGCTAGCAGAATGAACTCCCTTCTGCCATTGAGGTTGATGGAGAAGCCCAGTATAAGGTCAACCTCATCCTTGACTCCCAACACTACTGTAGCCAGATTGAGTACCTTGTCTGATAGACTGAGTATGGATCTAAGAACAACACTTGGAAACTGTTAGAATACCTTCAGAACACCTCCAAAGCCCTGAGACCCACAACCTGGGCCATAACTTCAGGGCTACTCAGGATGTAACCCCATCCTAAGTTCAAAGGGGATTCAACTCCTCTCTACATGTTTCTACTCTCTCATCTTATCTAATCCCCCATCTTGTCTCATTATCTTATCTCCTCCTGATCCCTGCTATCTTATTTCATTGCCTCATCTTATCCTACCTATCTTATTATACTATCTCACCATCTTACCCAGGCCAGAACCAAGGAAAACATGAATATTATAGGGAAAACTAAGAAAATACAAGTAGAACAAGAAAGTGACTATATATAGGTTCCTGTCCCCCTTACCTCACCTGACCACCCTCTCCTTACCTTTCACCCTCCTTTGTGCCTCTTGCTCTGCCTCTTAGAGGTCAATTACCTCCTCCTCAACATTTCTCTCTACAGTCATATCTACTTCCTCTAGTAGTGGCCCTGACAACTCCTGTCCTCCCCACAGCTCTGCATACAGGGCCCTCTGTGTCTCCTCCCATATATCCTCCAACAATGTCACTGGGCCTGCCAGGTTTTGCACCACCTGCTCCAGAACCTCCTCCCAGCTGAAAACTATCTGCTGATAGATGCTCTCCAGCCTCTTTAACTCACCCATCCCATGCTCAATCTCTGGAGGTAGATAATACTTAAGGTGGACCTGACAAAGGCCATTGCAGATGAATGAGTGCACTGTGGTTGCCCCATCCAGCAGACTCTAATGCACCTAGATCTACTCTGGAGCCCACTATAGAGGATTGTCAGCAGCAAGAAACCTTGACCAAATAAAAGATCACTCACTCAGTAAGGACAACCAGTGTTGGGCCTACTGAGCTGCTAGCCAGCCCCATGCCCCTTTGTTATCAACAGTACAACCAAAGTAACCCCTTGTAAATTCTCCTCACCCCATCCCACCATCCTCTGCTTCTGTTGACCCAGCCCTGCCATTGCCCCCTGGCTCTGCTCCTACAACTCCTGATACACCTGGCAAAGAGTATCCAGCTCCTCCATTCTTGCCACCAGCTCCCAAACCAATTCCTGGTTCTGGGCCATAATGCACTGGTTTTGCCCCAACTGCATGACCTCAATCTTTTGAAGCTGGACCACCTTCACAAGGTCAGTGACCTCACCCAACAGCAAGGTTTTGGGGATGGAGAGACTGAGGAAGGTCTGGATAGAGGGAGTGGGGGACCTGGAGAATAGAGAGGAGGGCCTGGTGTAATGATACTTGGGCTCCAGCTCCTCCTTGGACAATACCTGATGCTTCAACCCCACATGCAAACCTAGAAAACTGGGTGACAGGAGAAATCAAGGGACTCCAGGACCTGACAAGCATGTCATAGATGGCCCTGCAACCCTGCCCAGACTCCCCTGCTGCCCCATCTACACCACACCTGCACCTTCCATCCCTGCATCCACTGGACCTGACCTCATCAACACTGCTGCACCCAAACAAAGCCTTGGGGGCCAACCCTCTATCACTACCTCAACCTAAGGCTGTGATAACCTCTGCAGCCTCCTGACTGGCACTGCTTCCCCCTCCTGCCATCTTGCCTGCCACTCAGTCCAAAATAAGCAGCAAATGTGCTGATCTTGGCAACCCTTATACATATCTTAAGTATGATGGGACTGGCCTAAGGGAGGAAGGGCACAGAGCTTGCTACATACACAGCAGGAGTCACATTAGGAAGGTCAGCACTGGGAATACTGACTAGAGTCATAAGTCACTTACTGGATGATTGGCAATACACCACTTACAAAAGGGCTATCCAACTCTCCCAGCAGGTCTCTGCACAGATGCCTCCACCCTGACCCCCTCAACCCCAACTGCCTCTACCCCCATTGCTCCTGCACTAGCCCTCTACTGCCTGGGAGGGCCCTACCCCAAACCCCAATGCCTCTGCCCTCTATTGCTGCTGTTCTGCTTGGGGGATCAATTATGCAACTCCAAATAGGGAAAAACACTCACATTGAAATAATCAGTCCACTGCCTCCCAATTCTACTGTCAATCTTGCTCCAAGCACCATGCCTCATAGGCCAACCAGGCTGCTATGTTATTTGAGTCCAGGGGGGTTGGAGAGCCAGGATGATGGTGGGAAGATATGTTGCTGCCTTGGAAAAAATCAGAAGGCAAGCTGTTAAAGAACCTTCCCAGGAAATCACTGGCCCCCACAAGCACCCTATGGACCAATGACACCAACTATGCCTTGAAGGTCTCAATGCTTGGAGGGGAGGTAATGTCAGAACTCCACCAATTTTGCTCTGCTATCCCCTAATAACTCTGCCATCTCCAACAACCACCCAAATCACTCTGCCCAACCCTCCAATGTCCCTGCTCTCTACCCGGACCCTGCTCATGACCTGCACATCACTGGATAACCAGCCCATGCATTCCTGAGCCCTGACCCCAACAACTTCCTTGAAACATGCCTTACATATCACCAAATCACTGGCAAGACAGCTTTCTAAGTTCTGACATGCACTCAGAGCCTACTCTGGCCTTAAGATGCTCCACCCTGCAGATCCACCCTCAGGGCTGGCTTCAAACCATACCTAGGCCCCACTATGATAGAAGCTGAGTCCCAGGTAGGTGCTGCCTACTCTGGGGACCCTCTACCTCTCCCAACTCTTCTCAGAGACCTCAAGTATATAGCCCCAAAGCCCTGTAGTCAGTTAGTAGTCTTGATATTGCCTACTTTTGTCTACTTCTCATTTCTCTACTCTTTCTGTCTCTATTCCTACTCAATTTATTCTCTTTCTCCTTACTCTCTCAACTTTCCATTATAGTTGTCTGTCTGTGAAACATTCCCATGGACTTCAACCACCTCCACCCTCTTCACATCAACTCCAGGACATTGCCTAGCACCTGGATCAGCTCTGGAATACTTGTACATTCCCTTCTCAGTCATCAACTAACCAACTAGTGGGTTTTTGCTCTTAGAGGTGAGCTTTCAGATTCTCTAGGTCTAACAACAACAAATCATTGGATGTTATTGTAGTTACAGAGCATTTGCCACTCATAAATATGATTGAGTTTATCAGAGTCTGGGTGAATACCCTGTGCATCTATAATGTACCTTAAGCAATTGATACTTTGTGCATACAATTTGCACTTCTTCCATTTAAGGTACAGACTCTCTTTGCACAGTTGTTTGAACATGACACATAAGTGCTGCTTATGCTCTTCTATGGAGTCCAAAAATATAAAGATATTGTCTAAATAGATGTGCATGAACTTTCCAATAACATCTCAGAATATTGAGGTCATTAACCTCTAAAACATTGCTAATGCATTACAGTCACCAATCTGCATAATATTACTGATGAATGTCCCCATCAGGAATGCAAACACCATTTTTGGGATGTTGTCCATGTATATGCATACTTGCTCATATGTATCCATCAGGTCAATCTTTGACCTGTACCTGGCCTTTACAATATCTTCATAAATCACCTCTTGATCTGGAAGTAAAATTACATCCTTAATGGTGTTGTCATTGCACTGTCATACATCTAATGCAGTCCTTAGTGTCCTATCTTTCTTGGGGATGCACAACAGTGGCACAGCTTGCATCACCAGTCATAGTTCCCATCACTTAACATTGATGTAGCAATTCATTTTTTTATGAAGCTGATCCTGTAGTGCTTGCAGACAGTGAAGCAAATGGTACTTGTACTGCTTGGTC
>JABCKS010024991.1:24571-36207 GCA_018851325.1 Termitomyces sp. DKA19 | reverse complement strand
TGGCAATCATATCAAAGCAATGTTGTCACCAGACAATACATCAAAAAAGACAGCAAATATTGTTTATCAAGAAATTCTTAGTGGTTTACAAATGTAAGTGTTGCTATTAACAGATTGAAATATTTTTACTAACTTCTATAAATTTCAGTACTTAATAGGTTTGTATTTGAGTATTTGGATAGTAGCATTGTAATTATAATATTTTGTATAGACTGTACAATATAGTAAATATAAGCAAGACTGAGATTAAGACTGGGCATCTGTGCCAAAAGCATGGGCAAAACACCTTGTTAGTGATTATTCAGCAACATTATACTGAATATATCATTATATAAGTGAATTTTACTATTTTTAAGCTATAAAAATACTTGACAACTGTGTTTAAAATAAAATAAAAATATGTATTGACCTATCTATCAATTAATTAATGTTGACTAACATTGATCTCAGCTTAATAGAGGAACTCTGACAATTCTGGGCTATTGATCTTGTAACATTTCTGTCGTGGTTCATGTAACTTATAATTTACATATCATAACACAAAATCAGTTGATTAGTCTGTCTACAAAGTATGAAGTAAGGCACTGCCTTACTCAAGTACAAATAAAGTAGTTATAAGTAGCATCAAGTGATGTTACCAAAATATAATGAATAAATAATAATGATATGTCCACAATTAAAATAAAGTAGCACAGAATTAGAGTATAATAGTCAATCCATTATATACCCCTCTGTTAAGTCCATCAATGGACTTATAAATGCAAAAAAGAGTGAAGAAGGAGATGGAATATGGCATCTCACCCAGGAAGCATACCAGAGCCCTTATTTGGAGTCTCTATATTGAAGATAGTATAGAACCAAATTAGTTCTATATAAGAAATACTAGGCATTAGAATATCTCTGTGTATTGCCCAGTCATGCACCAAGACAGTGAATTAGGCTCTCAGCCAACTCAGGATATTGACACTGATAATGAACTACATTGAGTAGTTTATCTTGCTTAGTTCATCTATATATGAGGACACTGCTTCATTGCTGCTGATGATATCAGTCTAGCACTCTAATACAGAATTAGCCATATTTGTGGAGCTGCTTGTTCTGGCTTCAGGTGCAATGAAAGTAGCAACATTATGAAGGGCCAGGAACAACAATTGAGGTTGTCTCTAGGCTAGTCTTGGCAGACACAGAAAGTTTGTTAGTGTGGTCTAATTCCATCATAGGTATGTCCTAAAAGAATGCAACAGAGCTTGCAGAGAAAGTAGAGCTAGCTTCCATCATTGACAATGAGGGCCCCACCTTATTAGTCTTAGCATCCAGTAACAGAGCTGCTGCTGCCAGCACCTCTGCCTCTGCCAAGGCAACATCCACCACCTCTGCAGGATGGTGCAGCAGATGTATGAAGATGGAGGACTCTTTATAGTGTAACCATTTGGCTGCACACAATGAAAAGTGACCCTAGCTCTTTTGTATTTGGAGGAGCACTCTAAAGCACTCCTAGTTGTTGATGGTAGGTGCATACTACTTATTGTACCCCACCAGATGAGGGGGTTTGCCTATGGACCAAAGTTAATGATGATGTTCATTGTTGACTTATATAAACAGGTCTATGTACATAATACTCCCTGACCAGTAGTGATCTAAGAAGCATATTCTATAGGTATATACATAGTTCACCTAAGCAGAAGACATATAGTTTGCTTGGAAGTGATGAATGACCTCTGTTTTACTGAGGTTATTGATCTACATAGGCAACATCTATAGCCTACACAGTATGAATATGTAGAGTTTGAACAGATCAAATGCTCCTATATGTTTGTGGTAACTATCAACCATGTCTTAATAGAGATGGGGTTGAGCTACACCCATAGCAAACAGCTGCATATATACTGTTTGTACATAAGGTGAGGTCAGGGCTAGTGCCTAACCCAAAATGTAGCTAAAGACCAATTGTTGGTCTATATGCAGTGAAGCATTGATGTCTACATCTGAATACAGGTTCTGGAAACCTGGGTGGCCATGGTGCATGATATACTGCACCTACATATCAATGTCAAAATGCTATTTGATTGGGAGTTGATTAAGTTCTGCTCCTTGGATGTTGTTATCCATATGGCCAAGCATGGCCAACAAATGAAAGAGCAAAGGGACTGATTGCCAATGAGAATCTCTTTTTTAGCAGAGTAGTGGCTAGCTTCTCTAAAGTCAACTCCAGGACATGCTGCATAGTGTAGTCCAGCTAATCTGTCACAGTATAAAAGGAGAGCTGGTGGAACTTCTAAATGAGGAGAGCAGTATATACTCTCTCCTACATAGTGATGTGAGGATTAGGCTTGCAGACAATATGGAGCATTAGCCATAGCTGCCCTGGGTTTATAGCCATCCCTTAAGGAGCCTACTAATAAAGTTGTTCATATTGTGGGGATAGATGTGCAATCCCCACTATTTCAATTGACTAGACAAAAAGTGCTTTGTCACCAACAAAGACTGAATTGAACTGGTCATTGGTGACTAATAGTAGTTGGGGTGAAGTATACCTCAAAATTCATTGTGGCATTGGTAGTGCCCTCATATCTGAATAGTTTCCCAGCTGTCTGGCAGGCAGCTGGGCACTATATCATTGAGACACTTAAAGTCCATCTTGGCCTTCCCATCATCAATAGCTAACAGACATTTAGCATTAGCATTGTGTACCTTTTTGTAATAACACTCTGCAGCATTGTTGTCTAAGGTTGCTGTCTAAGATACATTGCTTAGACAGGGCAACATTGTCTTCATCATCACTTCCTGAGTCAGCTACTAGCTCCCCTTTGGAAAGTCTAGCTTAGGGTGACAAAGAACTTTTCATCATGCAGATCTTGCTGAACAGGTGGAATATATTTATGGGACAGGGCACTGGGCATTGTATAGGTCCTTGGCTTAAGGACCTTAATTACTTCTGCCTCTGATCCCTGCAGCACATTTGTAGGATAGATGATTGGAGTGGCAACAACTATTGGATTGTTAGCCTATGGAACTGTGGAGGCTGGCTTTGAAGAGCCAGCCTTGGCTATAGCTGGCCATGATGGCACAGCCTTAGTCAGTACTGGCCTTGAAGGTCCAGCAGTGGCTTAAAGTGCCCCAAAGTCTGGGCACACATCTATCAGCTGGTTCTTTCCAGCAGGAATGACATTATTATAGGGCATCAGTGGTGCTCTCTGGATTGAGGAACCCTCAAGAGGCCTAGAAGGCACCTGTACAAGCCTTTTTTGCCTTGAAAAGGTGAGGGGTAGCTACTCACTTTCCAAATACTGACCAGAAGAGGTCTGAACAGGCCTCATCCCTCTGAATGCATGCTACATCAAGTTTATTAAGAACCTTGAGTAAGTGCTAGCTGCATTATGAAATTGTTGAGGACATCTGCACTCACATCCTCTGGCACTCTGGCATTATCAGCCATAGTCAAGGACTGAGACTCCTTTGCTTTACCCTTACCCTTCTCCTTAGCTGAAAAGTATCACTCAACTGTCTTACAAGAAGTTAATAAGGAGGACTCACCCTCCATTGCTAGTGCAGACAATGGCATCTAAGTCATTGCCCTCTGTTTTTCTTTAGTTATGGAGGCAACCTTTAGTTGCTCTGCTATATCTGATAATGACAATGATGCATCCAACATATACACCATGGTAGGCAGCAGTGGGTATACCTGTCATGGAGAGGACAACATGTCCATCATTGATGTGATAGACTCTGGTCCCTCCTTGTCCCCCTTCCATCCACTCCACCATATCCAGCTACATCTAATGGCACCACTATGAGTCCTACTCTCATAGGCCTTATGCTCTGTGGAGGCACTCTCCTTGCTGTTGGGGGCAGCATGTCCCCAGACAATAGCCCAGCACTGAAAAATTTCATTATAGAGAGAATCCTACCCCCTAGTACTTCTCCTCCTTTTAAGCTCTGCCCAGAGCTCAGTGAGTATCCTGGCAGCCCTGCATCTGCCTCATCTAGTTTCTTCTTTGTTTTATTGCCTATTAGGCAATTAGGCTCTTTATATGCTGTTGGCATGGTGCACAAATGTAGCAGAAAGATTCAAAGGTTTGTTGACTTAACAGCCAGCCAAAAAACCTGGCTGACATAAGATGTGATAGCTGTCATGCTGACAGCCCTTTCATTTTCTATGCTAAGTCATTTTGACTTCATTCTTCTAGTCAACTGTGCAGGGCAACAAATGTCCTACAATTCCAGATAGCAGTCAAAGGTCTCATGGTCCTGACATGTCAAGAGAGACTCCCAAGTAGTGTCCCTAAGACTCCATCAAACTTCAAGTTTGAGGTTTGATCCTTTCCAACAATAATCTACTAGTTTATTGACAGACCATTCCTGGGTCATTTGGCATGCCAAAGTCAGATGGCTCTGGTGACACTCAGCTTGGGAACAGTGCATAATTACTGGCCTAGTATGGTTGCAACAGCAACACATGGAACTTAAAATAAATCCTTTGTTCTTGGACTGACAAAGACAACTCCAATACATAGTTGGAGGGCTCATTGAAGGCCTCAAAAATCTTATAGGGCCCAACTCACTTGTGGCAGAGCTTCCTACCTGTGCCTCTCAGAAGGTTGAGGTTCTTTGTTGAAACATACACTAATACACCTTTTCTCAACTTAGGATCTGGTCTATGACATGAGTTTGCAGCATGTATCTAGAAGCCATGCACCTCAATAATTGCATCATGTGCAGCCACCAAGTTCTCTAGAGCTTGGTAGGCAAACTGCTTGATTCCTCTAGGAATCACTGAGTCCAACTGGTTCTCACATATCATCAATGGCATATAGCCACTGTTTGATTTGAATGGTATATATTTCATCATCTCAGATGCACTTATATTGATTGCAAACTTGTTAGGTCTATATGACCTAGCCAGTCCTTCTGATCCAGGTATATGACAGTGTATAGGATCTGTCCAATGTTCCTATTGGCATGTTTGGTCTGTCTATCTATCTGTGGATGAAAGAATGTTGACATTGGGAGCTGTGCTCCTAATAACTTATACAGTTTACACCACCATTTTGATGTGAACTTTGAATTGCAGTTGCTGATGATCAAGCTTGGAAGACTATGTAGTCTTACAATCTCTTCAATGTAAATCTATGACAGCTGCAATGCTGTCATAGTCATGTACACTAGTATTAAGTGCACCATACTTGTCATGTGACAAATAACTACCCATAGGTAGTTATGCCCCTTGGACTTAAGAAAGGAACTGATAAAGTCCATTCCAATTGAGTCCCAAGGTTTCATTAGGATGGGCAATGAATGCAACTTCCCTGAAAGGGGCTGATTGCTCCCTTTTGCCTGCTGGCACAGTTGGCAGGTTGTACAGACATTGAGCACTTTAGTGCCCAACAACATGAGGAGCCAGCTTGATGACCATGTCCCAATTATAAGGTGTACAAGGTACTTTATGGCTTATGATGTTGGTTGTTCAAAGGAGATCATCCTTTAGCCAGAATGACTTATAGTCCTCTGGCCAACTCACTACTTCTGCAAAGAGCTTGTCTTTGCTATACAAAATTTGGACTCAATGGAGAAACTCTCCTTCAGACTGATTCTTTGGTTGTGAGCTATTGGCCATCTTAAGTATGGCCTCACCCAGCATTATGTCCTCCAGGCTCCCAAAGGTTATTGAACTCTTTTGGGCCTAGGATGATACACCCATACCATTGTTATTGTTGGCAAGACCTTGCACTTCTGTGTCACAAACTTCATAACAATTCTATACTAGCTGACTTCTATGGCTCAGTCCATTGCAGAGAGTGCAAATCTAGTCCAGCTGGGCCTGCATTTACTGCAGGCATATTGGGGGCAAATCATCCCCCTCTGGATTGATTTGCACATCTTCATGGATATAGTCATAGATGTAATGCATGGCTTGGGGAGAGTCACTCTTGAAGTAATGGGATAAACAGTCTGCTACCTTGTTAAGTTCTCCCTTCACATACATGATGTCAAAATTCAATCTTAACATATGATCTATCCATTGTTACTGATAAGGTAATAGATTCTGTTGAGGTTCAAAAAACTCAAGTGCTTTGTAGTCCATAATTACATGGATCTGGTATTCTAGGAGCTTATCCTCCTATTTTAGAAGGGCTTCTAAGATTGTCAAAGTTTCTAGTTTATGTACAGTATAGTTTTTCTATGTGTTGGTGAACTTCTTAGACATAAACCCTGCTGGCTGACATTTCTGCTAGCTTGGTTCTTGCCTATATATTGTGCCAACATCTGTCTTTGAAGTGTCACATATGAGCCAGATAAGATCCTTATATTAAGGATTGATAGGCTATATAATAGGTGTTGTGGCACAGATCTGCTAGATTATGTTGAAGCACTATTAGTGAATGGGCTGCCAGTAGAATAGTGACCAATTCTGCATCATAGCCATCAATGGCTTTGTATATGCTGAGATATTAGGCAGAAAGTTCCCAATGTAGTTCACCAACTCAATAAACCATTGGATGTTATTGTAGGTTCTAGAAGTATGCTACTTCTGGATCTGATTCAACTTATTCAGGTCAGGGTGAATACCTTGCAAGTTGATAACATGGCTAAGACACTCAATGTGCTCAGCATATAGCTCACACTTCTTCTACTTGAGGTAGAGCTTGTTCTGGCATAGTCTTTCAAAGACTACTCTAAGGTGCTCTTTATGCTATTCAATTATATCTAAGAAGACAAAGATATTGTCTAAGTATATATACATCTATTTCCTGATGATGTTGTTGAAAATGGACATTATTAGACATTGAAATGTTGCTGGCACATTACAGTTGCCACTTTGCATAATGTTCTGTAATAGGTACCAGTAATGGTCATCAACATAGTTTTAGGTATGTTCAACATATGTATCCTCATCTGCTTTTTTTTAACCTTATAGACATGCACACAACATCTTTCTAGATGACCTTCTGATTGGATAAAGATATCACATCCTTCACCATGTTATTATTGCATTAATGTACATCTAGTGCCATTTATAAGGAGCCATCTTTCTTGGGAATACATAATAGTGGCATAGCCTAATTAGCTGCACACAGTTCACACCACCTTACTCACAATAGCAGTTGATTTTATCCTGCAACTGCTGCTGAAGTGACTTAGGTCACCTCAGCATAAAATACAAGTATTGTTTGAACTTGTATATAAGATTTATTTTATAGTTGACCTCATGCCATAGAGAAAGTTCCTCCTTTATGCCATTGACAATATCTTGAAACTTGTTATACCACTGCTACCAGAGGTGGGGAATGTCACCTTCTGTCAGCTTTGAAGGCCAAGCCTTCCTTTTGTCCTCTCTTGACCAAGGCCATCAATTGTCCTTGGCTAATTTAGACAGTGGTACTGATCTTGCATACTCATCACACAAGGCTATTAGGCAAATTTCTGATTTGTCTGAGATGTTCAGCCATGTAGAACAGCATTTACTCCTACACCTTGCTTTATTCCATGAGTACTCAAACTTGCTTGGCTCAGAGATTTCATCCTCTGCTGCCATCCTATACATCTTGGCCCCAGGGGTTGTTTTCTGTACCTCTTCTTGTCATGTCAAGTCTGCAATGACCTGAATCCACTTCTGTGGTATACAAGGGTTGTATACCTATTTGTGAATAAGTTTTGGGATTGGTCTATCCTAAATCCTCCATTCTCTCAATAACAAAGAATCAGCTTGACCCTTTTTACCTGTTGATATATCAAGGCATACTCTCTCCCCTTTAGACAGAGTACTACTCTGATACTCTTCCTTGAATAGTAGTAAGGATGGAGGGTCCCCAGGTAGACTATTAGTCATCTAGGCCCTATTCTTGTCCTCTACCTCCACAGTGGGCTGTTTTAGTCTACTATATAGTCAGGGATCCTTGTTACACCACTTCTTGAACATGCAGAAGTATTGCATACAATCAGCCAAATCCTCTAGCTTCAACTTATGAGCTGGAGTCACTACTCCATCAATGACCACCTAGTCATTCTGGAAGTCTAGGAGAACATTATGTACCCTCATAAATGGCATGTCTACAATCAAATCATAGTAATTGAAGTTAGTAATATTCATATAGACATTGCAGAACTTGCCAAGGGCCTTTATAGTCACTCTGGCCTTATAGTTCACTATGGAACAACTTTCTATTATTTCTAACTGCAGGATGATTTGTGTGGCTAGTGGAGCCACATGTATTACAGCTATATAGACAAAAGATGGGGTGATTCCAGCAGTTATACTTTTCAAGTCCCCCAACATTCACACCTGATAGTCATTGACCTCTATCCAAGTGACAAGACATTCTTTGTCTCATATTGGCAGCACTGGTCAATCTATGATGTCCTTTGCTGCTATAATTCGAACCTTACATATAAAAACCTTGTTACTTGGTTTGTATGCTCTACACTTGATGGTAAGGACTTTAGTGAGAGTAAACAACCCCTCACTCTTACTACTCCCAGTGTAGTATCTGTTCTTGTATGTTTCCAACTCAATGTACTCATTATCTCCAGCTGGAGTCCTATTAGACTCAGCTGCCTGTGCATTGCTGATGTCCCCAAGATCTTCTTCCTGCTCATTGTTGGCATTGTCAACATCTAATGGAGCAGCTGTATATGCTGCTCATACAAACACATGAGGAGCTGGCTTAGCCAGTTCCTTGCAGTCTCAGGCAAAGTGACTAGGCTTCCCATACTTGTAGCAAGTCACAGATTTCCCAGCATCTTTGCCAGAGTGGCCCAATACTATAGCCACCACATTTTTCTCTGTGGCAAGATGTTTTTTTGCTGCCTGCACTGCTCCCTCAGATTGGGCAAAGCCCATAGGACCTGACCTCAGACTACCCCAAAGAGGTATGGGCCTCAAGTCCACATATGTAGTAGTCCTCTTCACCAGTCTAAGTGAGCTCAGGTGGACTGGCTGTCCCACCAGCTCTGTCTGCTTAGCCAATGCAGTCCCAAACTTCAGAGATTATATTACAGCTAGCAACAACAGGCATTCAAACTGGTTCTTTCTGCTGTGCCCTAAGTAGTACACCACAGTCTTTATACTGTTTTCATAAATCTTACCCTCTGAAACAAATTCCTTAACATTATTCACCTTAGGAGTAAGTATGCTGCTATGAATTAACACAACAAGTATATTTGAGGGAATCCTCTCTAAGAATTGCTCACAAATGGTAAATTTGTCAGGGGCTGAGCAAAGCATCATAGAAGCCTTGCACTTTCTGTTCAACTGCATAGACTGCATGATGAAATGCATTGTGGGCATTCTGCATTGTAGAGGGCTGTACAAACTGATCATACAATCCAAGGATTACATTGTCAAACTTCTAATTGGACTGGGCCCTGTTGACATGTATTACATGTTGCAGGTACCACTTCAGAGTGACCACAGCTAGAAAGTTCATCAAGATTACAACTTTCTCACATTCATGTCTATCCCCACCATACTGTACTATTGCATAAAATATGCAGATACTTATCAGCCCATCTTCAAGTTCACTGAACTTAGTTGATCCAGCATATAAAGTGATTGTCTTTAATGGATCACTCCTTCTTGGCTTGAGTCCTTGTGGTATAGCTAGATAGACAGCAAGCAACTGCTCCATCACTGTCCTTAGACAATTATGCATCATCTGGCAGTGATATTTGTAAGCTTCCTCCACTCCTAGAATGGTAAAATGTCCACAAGGTTATGGCAGCATTGAGAACTGCTGTAGCTATTCTCTTGGAGAAGACTATAGTCCTCCTCCATCCAGCCCCATGTCCCACATTGTCATCTCCATCCCTTGCTGGACTATGGTTTTGGTCCTCTAAGGTCTGAAAGACCCCTCCTAGGGGTGTTAATAGTTCTCAAGCAGGGAAAGGCAGTCTTCTTCCTTGTCTTCCACTACCTCCTCCTAGACCTAATGGTCCACAATGTAGTCTAGAGGGTGGCAAGGAAGTGGGATTGCTTCCAGGTGAGTTTCTGTCCCAGGTCACCTCCACTCCCTCTATCATAGCCAGACTAGCTCAGAGGATTACTCTCTCTCTGATTGGCCTGCTTCTGCTGCACCAAAGGACTAGGCCTAGTCCTGTCATGGGCATCTACTATTGGGGAGCAAGACTCTCACTCCTCCATTTTGATTGGCCTGGTACACTTAGATGAAATGTATCCTTCTGACTAAGCATTATATATAGTGTTCTCTTGGAACACCATTTCTTGGTCATCAACATGGGACTGTCCAATTGAAGGCATTGCAGATGATGCCTGAGATCTCTATACCTTCTTTTGCTAGAGGTACTCCCTTACTTCCTATGCAAGGAAGAGCATGTAAAGTTCTATAAACTTGACTGGGTTAGTTGGGATGATATTGTCACCCAATGATTGCTGGATCACTATATGCTTGACTACTCTTACAGTCAAGCATTGCTGGGTTGAGGCCTTTGGGACCTCAATTTGGCCTTATTATAAGACTAACACCCTTCTATGAAGGATGTTGTCAGAGTACATTTCACTGTCTATATCTGAGGTGTCTTCAATATTCTCAGAAATTGTCTCAATGAATGCTGACAGTCCCACTGTATACAAGTTCAGAGTAGGTCCAGCTTACAATTGTACAGATCTATGTGCCCTGTAAGGCTCATTACTAGTACTTCTCAATTGGAGTACTCTCTAATAAGGGGTTAGGATGGTCTTCTGCAACATCAAGGAAGAGTTTAAGACCTTCCACTTGTAGTGCTGTCAATGCATACAAAGATTTTTGCCCTTTTCTCACTGTCACTACTATGTTACCCAGCTCTGCCTTTAGGTATGGCCAAGTAGAGGACACTCTTATACCTTCAGTAGTGATGCCAGTCTGACCACAATATAGTGGTTGTATGAAAGTAGGTACTGGCAGCCCTTCTGGCATCATGCCACTCTCTCTCTCTCTCCACACTATAGGTTGATATAGCAAGATCCACTGTTCTATATGGAGCACTCTATAATGCTCAATCAAACTCTGATTTGAAATTAGGACCAAGCACCTGATCATCTATAGTCACTATGGTGCCCATGTAGGAAGATGTACAATTTTCACTGTTCTGATTGCAACTAGTAGTAGTGAACTTCTTTTTCAAAAGTTTGTCTTCTGCTTTGCAAATAAGTAACTGCTCATTTGTATTCAAAAAATGTAACATTCCTATTATAGTTCATGCAGCTTACAATTCATATATTGTAAGACAAAACCAGTCAATCAGTCTGTTTACAAAGTATAAGTAAGGTGCTGCCTTACACAAGTACAAATAAAGTAGTTATAGGTAGCATTAGGTGATACTACTAATATATGAGAAGTAAATAATAATAATACATCCACAATTATACTAAAGTAGGACAGAATAAGAGTATAATGGACAATCTGTTACAGATCTACTGGATTTTACATTATATTAGCTACTATCAAAATATTACAAGTTATTAAAATGCTGAAAAAATTGTTTTCAGAATAACAAAGGTACATATTGGTCAATCTGTTGATTAGCTAATATTAACCAACATTAATTTCAGCTTATAGTTGAGACTGAGTTACTAAGCTACATACATAGAGCCCCAACTATATAAAGTGAAGTTAAAGTAAAGATTGAATTACACTAAGCAT
>JABCKS010024991.1:0-24404 GCA_018851325.1 Termitomyces sp. DKA19 | reverse complement strand
TGAGTTTTGAAATCAAAGCCCTGACTGAGTATAGCAAAGTTAGAACTGGGGGCTAAGCATCGAGTTTTAAAATAAAGACAACCAAGTATAGAAAAATTGAGGCTGCAATAGAGCCACTGAGTTACTGAACATAGCAAAGTTGGAGCTGGGAGCATTGAGTTTTAAAATGCTGGGACTAAGTATTGAGTTTTGAAATCAAGACTCTAACTGAGTATAACAAAGTTGGAACTAGGACTAAGCATCAAGTTTCAAAATGCTAGTATTAAGTTCTGAATTTTGAAATTAAAACCCTAACTGAGTACAGCAAAGTTGAAACTGGATTAAGCATTGATTTTGGAAATCAAAGTCCTAACTAAATAGAGCAAAATTAGAACTGGAACCAAATATTAAGTTTTGAAATAAAGGTAACTAAGTACAGTAAAATTGGGGCTGGGACTAAGCATTGAGTTTTGAATTAAGGCCCATCTATTAATTTTGTACTTGGATAATGGCATTGTAATTGTAACATTTTGGATGAACTGACTAAATAATATATATAAGATTGGGACTAAGACCAAGCATCCATACTGAAACTATAGTTATGACACCTAGTACACTATAAGTAATGATGTTATAGATCCCTCCTACTATATCATACTCCTTATATCAGGTCCTAATCAGGGTCAATTATGTCTTATCAGCATATCATTGTCATAGCCTTGCCCTTCTGTCCAAACCTTCATCCATAAATATAGCTATCATTACTAAGGACTCAAAAATTTATACTGACAACCATAGCCTCAGCTACCCACACTGTAAAAACTGCTTTGCATTAGGCCTTCCCTGCTGTTGCTACAAGACGAAGTGGTACATTAGTCCAGAATGAGGTATGGCTAGGAAACCCATTGAGCAATCTAAAGCTATATGCAGAACTATGTAAGAAGAAGGAAAAGCACCCTCAGATACAAAACCCAAAGGCAACATCAAGAACAGTATCACTGTCAAAGGCCTAGGTAGACAAATATACATTGTTAACACATTACACCTTCAGGAGATCCAGCTCTAAGCCACTGCCAAAATGCCAAAGCCCATCAAATTTGCCAGCATCACTACTCACTCCAAATCCATCAACTCTGAGTACCAAGGGTTTATGGCACTCCTCAATAATCTCAACAACAAGCTCAGTGCCACTGTTAATTAGGCAAACAATAAGGTACTTGAGTTAGATACAATGCTTACTACCACTATCATAGCACTACCCAATCATCTTAACTGCAAATCTATCATTTCCATCATCAAAAAGCCATTCTACTTGGACTCAGGCAATACTATTCACATATCTCCTTATACAACTGACTCTATCACAGTCAAACAGATTCTGCCTCAATCTGTTAGAGGAGCAGGAGGTACATCAGTCAAGACTGTGAGCATTGGGCAGATCTGGCCTTATATATAAGACAAAGCAGAAATCATACTTGAAGATACCCTCTACATTCTAAACTCTGCAGTCCATCTAGTCTCTGTCTCTGCCCTGCTTATTGGCATGGATGCCTCTGTCACTTTCAGGTGTTCTGATAGAACAATCCTTGATGAAAACAGTGGCACTCTCCTAGCCTCAGGACCTCTCATTTTAAATTAATGCTTGTATACACTGGACTTCCAAGCTGTTTTTTCCAAACATTCACTCACTGCACACAACCCTATCAGCCTTGAGATCTGGCATTGGCAGCTAGGCTATGCTAACTACTAAGTTGTCACCACCATAGCATGTGCTAGTTTATTCTCAGGTATACCATTTGCTCTTCTTCTTGCTCAGCCTAAATATGACCTCTATATTTTGGGAAAATGGACCAAATTACCTATTTCTAAAATATGTGAAGAGGAGCATAGAGTAAGTGAGAGGATGCAGATAGTGTGGATAGACTTAGTAGGCCCAATAAATGTTCAATCTTGTACTGGAAATAGATATAATCTAGATTTAGTTGATTAAGTCAACAACTATACAAACATGTCATAGTCTATTCCTCTTAGATCCAAAACCAACATGGTCCTGCCTTACAATTATAGGAGAAAGCAAGAGAGCTCAAGACTAGAAGGAAAGTTGGCATTTATCACATAGGACACAATGGTGAGCTAAAGAGTAACCAAATAGAAACTTGGCTAGCCTTAACAGGATCTAAAAGAGAATTTGAGGCACTATATACCTCTATACACATAGAATGAGTTGAGCATATATATAAAACACTGCAGGGTAAGGCAAGAACTATAAGACTGGCTGCAAAGTGTCCTGACTCACTTCAGAATGAACTCTATCTCACTAGCCCATCTATATGTAGAGACACTAACTAAATTGCTCAATAGCAAAACACCATTTGAACTCTGATACCAGCACATCTCTAAATACTCATATATGCATGGAATTGACTGCCATACATTTGTCCTAATCCTTGATCAACACAACCCTAAACTCAATATATATGAAATTGAATGTGTCCTCATTGGGTATGCCTAGAACTTGAAAGCATACTACTGCTATAATCCAAGAACCCAGAAAATCTATGAATTTTATCATATACAATTCTTGGAAAGATGTGATGGGCACCTCATGACAATAGATCTGCAAGCCATGGTGCTAATAGAGCTGAATACTATTGGACAAATCAAAAATGCCTCTATAGACACCTCCTTTACTATTGCCAATGATGATAATGGGCATCATCTGGGCAAACCTGTCATTAATTACCAGCAGCATCCTATTGTCTGAGCACCAAATGGACACACTATGGAATGCTGAGAATGCACTAATTAGATTGCATCACTTGAACTGTATCCCTGTTTCTACAGCAAGAATGAGCCCAGATAATCCATCACTTAGTCACATAGAGCAAGCCATTTAAGAATCACACAAGGCAGATACAAGGATATGTGCTACAAGGTAAAAAAAAATGACAGAACCTTGCTATGGTGCACAAAACAGATATTATGTGCAATCACAGTACACTAGATACTGCCATCTCCAACAACAACACATAACATTCAGAAGGCAATGTCAACACTACTAGTATTCCAGGCTTAGCCAACATTGCCATGATGGAGGAAATTAAGCACCTCCTTGCCATCACAGAATTGTTGGGAGATTCTGTGTCTAATGACTTTGAAGATGAACCCCAAATGTAGAAAGAAGCCCAAGAGTCCCTGCAAATGAAGCAATGGAAAGTAGGCTATCAAGAAAAGCTCAAGTTATTTAAGGAAATGGGAGTTTATAGCTTGGTTCACTGAGACCAGGTTCCTGCTAAACACAAGATCAGAAAAGGATGACCTGTCTTCACATTAAAATGCAATGAGACTAGAAGACCCATCTAATATAAAGTACAACTTATCTTTAAAGGACTCAAGCAGATCTATAGAGAAGACTACACTAAAACTATATCATCAACCACATACATGAAGTTGTAGTGAGTGCTGCTACATCTAGTCACATCTGAAGGATGGGATGCCACCCAAATTAATGTCAAGACAGCCTTCCTCTCTGGCTTACTCCTAGACAATGAATTCTAATACATAGAATGTTTTGAAAGATTCAACAAACCAGGAAATAAAGGCTCTATATGGTGTCTACTATGTGGACTCTACAGAATGAAGCAAGCCAGCCACATTTAGAACCAAACACTTAATGAGAATCTTCTAGGGGTCCATACTCCTTCCCTGCAAATTCTGTATCTACTATGGCAAAAACAATACAGGTACTGTAATAGCAGCAGTACCTGTCAATGATTTTCTGTCTATTGCTAACAACAAGGCTGAAAACAAATGATTCAAGAACCAATTATGCTCTACCTAGACTATATCTAATCTTGGATTACCTAGATTTGTAGTGGGTATTGGAGTAGAATGGGATCATGATAAATATCTTGTCAAGCTCTCACAGACTGCTCTGATTGAGAAGATTATCTCCCAATTTGGGCAATTCAATGCTGCACCACTCTCATTACTAATATAGCACAGACTGAAGATCAAGAGAGCAGACAAATCATTTGTAACCACTGAAGAAATAGAAGCACTCTAATGGACTCTCTATAGGTCATTAGTCAGCTGCCTCCTATACCTTGTCATCTCTATGCACTCTGACATTGCTTATACTGTCCAGCAACTAACATAGTTCATAGACTCTCATAATGCCATGCACTGAAAAGCTGCTGTATATCTTATCTGCTACTTGAAAGAAACTTGCAATCTCAAGCTCATGCTGGGTGGAGACAGTAAGACTATCAATCTCACAGGATTTACAGACTTGAACTGGACAAACTGTCTTGATACATGATGGAGTATTGGTGGTTACACATAGAGCCTGGGCTCAGGTCTAATTACATAGGCAGTATGCAAACAGAAGTCTGTTTCAGCATCATTATGTAAAGTTGAGTATATGGCAGCCTTTAAGAGTACTCAAGAATGTATATGACTGTAAGCCCTGTTGAAAGGTATTATTTATGATGTCACCTCTACCCTCACCCCCATTCTGTATGATAACAACACTGCCATTAACCTCTCAAAAGACCCTACACTCCATGCTTGAGTCAAACAGATTGACATTGAGTACCACTTCCTTCAAGAACATGTCCCATCTAATGGAATATATATCTGCTATATGAACACAAAACACAATTTCACTGACCTATTTATAAAGGTGCTTGCCACCTCTCTTCACTCAACTCTGTGCTCTCCTATGCCTCCAGTAATACTACAACCATATGCAAGAAGAAGTATACTATCACACAACAAGGTTTCTGATGAGAAGGGGTGTTAGTGTCCTTGTAGCCACCATAATGTGTGTATTTCTTACATCACTTTCTTCATTGTCTTCCTATCAACCCTATTTCCACACTCTTGCATTGTTATAAACATTATATGTACTGTCCTACTTTACATGAACCCTCAGTCAATTATATATTGTGCTGAGGGTGAGCTATACTACATATATATTTAGCTACTTACTAACTGATATATATCTAAACACTTACTCATATGTTGTTAGGTACACCACCATCTGGCTGTCCTTCTTCTATGCTGTTGATTTAGTCAATGCAAGAGAGGTAGAGTCCTTCCTGAAAGGTGAGATAAAGTTGCAGACCATTAGAATAAGCAGCCTGCTCAACAAGAGCTTGAAAAGAGTCAATGTACTTGTCCTGGAACCTCTTCTCTTGACCATACTTGTTATAATTGTGAAGCTAAAGGGCAGCAGTTCTGACAGGGTCAGGGGGGGGAAAACTTAGCTCAGAATTTACATTCAAACTCATCCCAACTTGCAAAACTCCCTATACTTCCATTCTTCTAGAATATGCACAATGCATATATCAAAGTGTGGCCTAGCTTTATATAAGAAAGGACCTATCCAATCTGTAAAGCATCAGAGGCCAGTACTTTGCTGCTCAGCTGAATATAGATGATGCAAGACTTAAGAAACTGCTCCCCAGTCTTATAGTCTCCATCATAAGTGTTGAAAAGAGCAGGCCAGGGTATTTTGGAGTGAGCTATAATTATAGCATTGAAGTAAGCTGGTAGCAACATTGTAAAGGGTATAGGGACTGTCTGAGGAGTAGGAGAAGGAAGGGGAAGGTATTCAAGGAGAGTATGAAGAGAAAGGGCAATTGTAATAGTTTTTATAGATTGGCATAAACTGGTAAGTTCATTAGAAATAAAGGGTAAAAGAAGTTTGGGTAAACTGCACTCAAGTCTCTAGAGCTAACAAGTAGTGCCAGACATTGTCCTGAGGGCTGGAAGTATCTAGAGGGTCAACTGGCAGTGTCAGAGTAGTTATAGAGACTAGTCAAGCTGGAATTGAGGACATAATAGTGGGGGAGAGACCTCTAGGAGCAGGAGTAACTCCAGCAGCTAAAGGGGGCTTTTAGACCAAAATAAGAGACTTGTTCTGCTGTAAGGGCAACTTCTGAAGGCTGTGGCCCAGTCACACAACTGGCAAAGGGAGATCCAAAGTATATTCAATGTCTATAAGAAGTCCTAGAGGTTTAACTACTCACTTATTAAAGAGAGATGCAAAGAGAATAAGTCTGGAGATTTTTAGTACCAGTGTTCAGAAAATTGTTAAGAGACATTCCACTAAGCCACACAGCTTGGTAGAATGTCTCCCAACATAAAGTAAGCCCAACCTATTCAGTTGGTGGATGCCCCCTTCTGTTCTAGAATTATCAGAGTTTGTAACCATGTGCTAGTGATGTTTTTTCCCAAGCCATATCAAATTTGGGTTCAAATACTCTATGTCAGAATATTGCAACTACTGGAGGTTGATCTGCTGCCATCTGAGTCAGTCAGATTTACTTTATGTTGTAAGACATTCTACTAAGCCATATAGCTTAATGGAATGTCTTCCAACAAAAATGACTCAAGAGCTTCTAAAAAAAACATTGTATAACACTAAGTCTGAAGTCTAGTCCCAAAATGGTAATTCATCATAAACAGCCTCAATCCCCAACTCCTAAAGTATAGCCATATCAAAGTAGCACTGTTGAATAGTCCTGGTTTAAAAGTATTTGTCACTAAATGATGGAAGAATAGAGAAATGAGAACAGCTCAGAATGAGAGAAACAAGAATGGAGTCCTGGCTTAGACAGTTCCCTGACAGCTGGGGTAATATCAAATGACAAAGTTGTACTTAAACAGCAGCTCAGACCATTGGGCCTGCTAGCAGCTAATTTGCTTAGTGGTTATGAAGTACTAGAGATTGTTGTAGTCTATGTAGACTTGAATACAATGCTCAGTGCCATCTAAGTAAGCTTTTCACTGCTGCAAAGCTTCCACAATAGCAAGGAGTTCCTTGTCACAAATATCATAGCTGAGCTCTACAGGAATTATGGAAGTTAGTATAGAATGCAATGGGACAAAGTCCTTAAGTATTGGGATTGGCTTGGGAGAGAATTCTAGCAAGGGCATAATTGAATGCATTGCACTCAGGGATGATGGAAAGGGAGAGGTTGTAGTATCAAAGGATGGAGGCAGAGGTGAAGCTAGACTTGAGGAAATTGAAGACACTCTAGCAATTGGAGTTCCTGTTTCAGATAAGTTGAGTGAGCCTTTTTACAATCTAAAAGTAATTGTTAATAAATCTCTAGTAGATAATCTCTAGTAGAAGTTGATAAATCCAAGGAAATACTAGAGCTCCTCAATGTTCTAGAGGCACAGACAGGTGGTGATAGCTTTAGACTTCCCCAAATCCATGTAGACACCTCTTAAAGTGACAATGACACTGAGATACTTGACTTCCTAAGTGTAGAAGGAGCATTTCTCAGATTTGGCATGGAGATTGTGTTGTCAGAACTTCTCTAGGATGTTTCAGATGTGGTCCCAGTATTCTGCAAGGGAGGTAGAATAGATAAGGATACTGTCTAGATAGACCACCACAAAAACATCATTCATGTCATGAAAAATATTGTCCAGGCAATAGCATGACTTTAATATATAATATGTAGTCATGGGTCATCTTTACACATGACCATGATAATTTAGTATTATACTTACTACTCTAGTTTACAGTTCCTATATATATAAGTACATATACTGTAATAGATAAAGGAATTAAATACTATAGCTTCCACTCCCTACTTCAACAGGTTATTGGCTCTGACCACAATGAAACATTTTGCTTCATTGCTATACATGATGTTCAATTTATCTTGCACCCTATGATTTCCATCATAGCCTACAATGTCTACCAAAACTTTGTCATCACTCTATTGCATCAATATGCTCAAAGGCACTGATCACTATGTAGTATAGATGTTTAAGATGATTGACATCTTAACAGACCTCAACTTGATTGATTATAGTGAAAGCACCACCACAGTCCCAGCTAATGCAGTACAGAAAGTGAAAATCAAGACTTAGAAGGCAAAGGACTTGAAGGCCCTTTTAGCAATACAGCTATGCATTGATGATGCTCTACTTGTGTATATTGTGGGGTCAACAATGTTGAAGCATGCCTGAAATATACTCAAGGTGATGCATAATGCATGTGGTGCCATAGGCATCATCACAGTGCACTAGAAGTTGTTCTGTGTACAATGCAAGGATGTTGACAATATCAAAGAGCATATTTGTATACTCAAGGGGCTGGTCAAGAAGTTTGCAGCCCTGCAATTGAAGATAAGTGATCAGGACTTTAGTATTACCTTACTCACAATGCTGTCAGACATCTAGGATCCCTTCATCTCCACAATTGACACCTCTATGCTGAAGGAGAGCAGTAAGCTCATTATATATATACTCAAGGAAGGTCATCAAAATTCACTTATATAGTGGTAATACTGCACTTACAGCAAAATATAACCCAAATATGACCTTTTTCAAGTGTAAGAAGAAGAGGAATATTGCCTTTCACTGCCTTCAGTATAAGGGGTTCAGTAAAAATTCTAAAAGGAAAGTAAAATGGTATAGATGCAGAAAATAGTCAGAAAAAGACTTACTAAAGCCCAACTGGGCTCACCTGGCCTTGGCAGATGACTATTCCTTCATCTTCACCTCAGCTGCTTCCACTAACACTGCCCTAGTCACTAGACTTAATGCTGACTCAATTCTTACTGACAATGCATATAAATTCTATATATTTCATGATTATGCTTACTTTTTATTATATATCCCAATGCCTGGGCACTAGATCAATAGTTTTAGATATGCTTCTGGCATGGGCCAAGGCACTATTAGGTTACTGTGCAAAGTTGATAAGGAATTAGTTACAATAATATTGAAAAATGCCATGTATGCACCTTCTGCACTATTCAAGTACATGTCCATTAGCTGCATGACCAATGTCAACTTCACTCTCAGTTTCAAAGGGTAACCTCCATGTTTATACCCCTAGTTATAAAAAGAAAGTCCTTTGTAGTGCTAAACAGGTAGTCTGTATAGTTTCAATACATTAGTAATTCACCTTAGCACAGACACAGCTTTTATTGTATGCATCTGAAATGACTAACACTGAATTTTTGGCTACATGCACATGCCAGCTGTCAGGTTTAAGAGCAAGAAGATGGTCAAGAGTATGGAGGTCACTGGTAAGGATAGTGGCCAGTAGTATAAGGCTTGTATCTAAGCCAAACACCACACCACACCATACCACACCACTTCTGAAAGAGTTAGTTGTCATATCTGATCAGATTGGAGATATGACCTCAATTAATTTCCAAGGACCAGCCTATAACTACCAGAATTCTTGGAATCCATTATTATATGGGCTTGACTGATAGAAAGGTGAATAGAACTATCACACATTTTTAAAAGAATAAAACTGATGAGTCTACTATTGGAGCACTTGAAAAATAATGTCAAAACTCAAACTGGAAAGGATTTTCAGGCTGTATACTTTGATTAGGAAAAGGAATCTGTAAACCATACTTTATATAATTGGTACACAAAACATAGCATTTGCATTTGGACTACTTCCTCTCATTTCTCTAAAGAGAACAACATTATAGAACAGGTAAACTATACTCTTGTTGAACATACACATACTATGATAATCCAGTACAACATTTAAAAGTCTCTTTGGCCTGAAGAAGTATCCTATGCTACATACTTCAAAGATTATTCCTCTACATATGTTCTTGACAATGTGATCTCTAAGGAAGTCTGGACTAGGAAAAAGCCTAATATCTTGTGACTTCAAGAATGGGGTATTTTATATTGGATACTTCACAAAGGTGCCAATCTGTCAAAATTAGACTCAAATTTGTAAAAGATAATCTTTGAAAGACTTTTAGATGAATTCTATGCCTGACATTACTATAAACCTGACATGTACAAAGTCCTCACATCATAAAATGACATTTTCATGGAAGGTACATTCAGTACCTCTGAGTAAAGTTAAGTTTTTCACCCTCTGCAGCTTGAGAGAGAAGTCCACCTGATAGCAAGTAGAAACAGGTTCAAAATACATCTCCCATCCTATATTGACTCCAGCATCCCACAGCCCACAATCTTAAAGGCCTATTATCCCATCAAATCCAAATAGGTATGTAAAACCAAACTTAATGGCAACAGCATATTTGTTAAGGCCAAGTCATGCCTTGTTGCTCATAGTTTCATTTGATAACCCAAAATAGACTATTTAAAGACTTATATGCCTGTTGTACATCTTGATATGCTTTGTCTACTTATTGGATTTGCCACTGTTTATAGACTCAAATTTCACACTGTTGCATTGTCAGTGTGTATTTTAATGCCTACTTCTATGAGAATATATACACAACACAGCCATCTAGCCTTTAGAGATGGCACTTCACATGTTATGAAATTGCTCAAGACTATCTATCATCTTAAGTAAGCTAGTTATGAATGGAACAAAGTCCTTAATACATTCTTTAAAGAACTTGGCTTTACATATCTCTTATTCAATTAGTGTGTCTACATTTATAGCAACAGCACTTGATTTACCATTGTAGAGGTACATATGTTTGCACTTACTGATGGAATCATTAACACAGTCAAGTGTAAAATCATATCTAGATTTGAGATTGCTAATTTAGGCAAAGCCCAACACTTGTCAGCCTTAGTGTTACCCACTTTGGTAATGGGAGCATTGAGATATCATAATGTCCCTACCTTGAAAAAATTATTGGATATATGGGACTTAAAGTCATGCACTCCATTCACACTTCCTTATATCTGACTGCCAGGCTTTGCAAACTTGCCAATAATGACATATGCCATAATGACATTGAGTATGTGTAAGGGCAACCTTTAAAGGCTGTGGCTCAGTAACACAACTAATAGAGGAAAATCCAAAGAGATATATTCAGCAATAGTTATATCTATAAGCATAGCTACATATCTAGTAAAGAAAGATCCAAAGAGAACAAGTCTGATAAAAATCTGTTAGCCAAGTTGGAAAAATGTCCATATGATTATGTAATGATTACCTAATCAGGTGACTACACAGAAGCTCAACACTATCTGAATTATAAACAAGGAACTACTGCAGCTAAAGTGCTAAAAGTGAGATCTATGGATAGATCAAGAGAAGGAGTATGAATGAAAACTATAGTGGAGGTAATCTGAGGAGAGTAAGAAGGGGAGAAATGGGAAAACCTGAGGGGTCCTCTGACAGTGTGAATACTCCGCAGCTATAGAAATACTTCTCTAAGCATTCTTATTTATATAGCCTAATATCTCATTTACAGTTCAACATCTAGTCAATTTTTCTCACACCTTGGACCTGCATATTGGACTGTAGTCAAACATATTTTCTGCTATCTTAAAGGTACACTTGACCTCAACATTAAATACAACCTCACCAAGTGTGACTCCAACAAAATCATTTAAGTTTTCTTTGGTGCTGATTGGGGAAACAGCCCTGACAACTGCTACTTAATTACTAGATACATCACTATTATCTCTAGCAGACCAACATTGTAAAGCCCTAAGAAACAAACTACTATCATGTTTTCCAGTATAGAAGTCAAATATATGGCTCTATGCTATGTTACTTGCAAGATTAGCTGGTTACACTCACTCACCCATGAACTCAGCTTCTCAGATGTCATGCTTATCAATCTCATCACTGACAATCAATCCACTATTTCTTTTGCATCCAATGCCATATTTTATACTTAGAGCAAACACATCAACATCTACCATTACTTTATCTGCAAGCATATTGCTTCTAACAATGTATTTTTAGTACACTGTATATCAAACAACAATCAAGCCAATGTATTCATAAAAATACTGCCATAATTAGCTTTTGAAGACAAGATCAAGCTGTTGAACATGACATCAGCTTGAAGGGGAGAATTGGAAATACAATTGACAATGTAAGTGTGTAGCAATGGCATAACCTCAACATATAATATGTAGTTCATGGATTTTCTTTACATATGACAGTGACAATTTAGTATTATACTTACTACTCTAGTTTACAGTCCTGTGTATATAAGTCCATACACTGTAGTAAGTAAAGGGCATTAAATACCACAGCTTTTACCCCCTACTTCAACTCTCTATACAACTACAGCCTATTCTCCTCAATCAGATGGATAAACAGATAATATATAGATATTCAACATTATTACATTCACAAATAAGTTCAATATAGAGACATCCAAATTATTGCCATACTATTATCTGAAAATCCTGCCAATTTATTCACAAAACTGCTCACCTACACTATGCATAAATACCTTATTAGCAAACTTGGATCACTTAGTGAAGGCTCTAGGCCATCTGGGGGAGTGTTAAGGGAGATGTTAGACATAGCACTGCAAAAATGTAGATTTCATCCTTTCTTTTATGTTTCTTATTGATACAGTTCTGTGGCAGTGCCACAGAAGTTATATATATCATAATTTGTTAAACTTTAATTTCAGATATTCTACTCACAAAACATTGCCTGATTCTTCAGCTATTTTCACTTGTCATGTAAAGCACTGAGGATGAGCCTAGTTCTCATATATATTTATACCAATCACTTTCTTACCTTAATCTATAGCTTACTTTTATGCTTTACCCTACTGTTTTCACTCATCATGTAAAGCATTGAGGTTTATTTTTATACTTTACTCTATAATAAGTACAGTAAGAGGCTTTGAGCATCTGTTTAGAAATGGATAACTATTTCAATGCTCCTCTAGAATGCCACCTTAAGGATCTGAATCTGCACTTGTGGAGTCAGTCTATAATATATATATGACATTCATTCAACAACTTAATACTATGGTATTATTCTACTGAGCATCCTACTCTTGCACTCATGGCTCATAATTATCTTTCTATACAAGGATTTTCAGTAGCTGTAGAACATGATTTTCTAGCTAGTGGTCAAACTAGTGTTCTATAGCAAAATCAATTATTATGAGAGATGTTTCCAGCCCTTCAACTCATTAGGAATGTATACAGACATAGTGTAATCAATGTTTTAGATGATGCACATAAATATGAGCCTCAGGAGTGGTCTATTGATAATTAGATCTTATAATACAAAATTTTTTCAATGCTTCCAGAATTCTTTCATGGGTCAAAACCAACTCTTGTGCCTTTCTGCAATTGCTATCAATACTTATCAACATTAAATTTGAATCTCTTGCTATCATGCAAAGTTCTTTATCAGACTAATATTCCCAACCTGTTCTTATAACTTGATTTATCATGTACTACAGTTATAGACAATCAAAAACAACAAATCAACACAACTAAATTCTTTGGCCTTCTGCAAATGCATAAGCATCTTTGAAATGCTTGATGTAGGCACTACAAAATGTATAGAATAAAAGCCAATTTTTTGATTTCCCAGTTTTCACTCTTGTGGTCCCAGATTTTTGGCTGCTTACTTAAAACTACCTGAAACAATACAAAAGTGTGAAATTGAAACATTTGAGTATTAGAAGACATTGACGACAAGAAAATATCTTATTCAAGATCACCAATCAAACCCAGAACCCAAACTAGATTTTGTCTTAAAAATTGCCTCAAAAAATTTGGCCACCGCAAAACAATCTGAAAAAATCAAATGAATGCATTTTTGGATGTGAGATTTTCCCCAGAAAAATCTACTGTTGAGATAACCAAGCTGTTGTCTTTGATCGTCCGCAACTGTAGTACACCCTTGGAAGACAATGAGCAGTTCAAACCAGGTTCGGACCAGAACTGGACCTGCTTGAACCGGTTCTTCTGTTTCCTTGTTCTGGTTCTGGTTATCAGAATTTTTGGATTCTCCCAAAAAAAAAGGGTGGAGAACTGAACCAAACCGAACTTTGGCAACCTACTCTCACAATTTCGTGGCACATCGATAAGAAATGTTCTTCATTGGCTGCTCACGCTTTTGAGATGATGATCTTAGGAGGACCTTGTTGGGTTTCTGGGTTTCTGCTTGGTTTCCTCATTCTGTTGATCGTCGTCCTGAGACATTCAAAATCAAGACCAAAACTTTTGAACAAGCAGTCTGCGATTTCGAAACCGCTATACCGCTCGCTTCCAAGTAATTATGCAGACAGATGGTGAATAAAATCCTGACCTAGTAGTGCTAGAAAAATGGGCCGTATATCGCTTGCCAGGGGCGCCTAAACTGTAAACGTGGGAGATCGAAGCATATATCTAATGACAGGTTGATATCAATCAAACGCTGATATTGAAATGAACCCGGTGTCCACATGCTGTGGGTGCTTGATCATCGGCGCTGATGAGAACTTCCCTTTGACCATCGTCTCGCAGCTCATTATGGGTACAGAAGAGCACAGGAAGCAACTTATGGCCGGCGGAGGCAAGACGACGTGGGGAGGCCGACAATCAACTCATGTAACTGGGACACGGGACAATTCCAATACATCCTGTAATTGCCTAGCGGAGTTGGCGGCGTCGCCACCTGCTCAGCCAAACCGAATAAGCAATGTTCATTTGCCTTCCGATATTCATCGGCAGCTTTCGACTCGTGGATGGACCCTGAAGGAACTCCTCAAACAAAGCAAACAATTCCGTCCAGTACCTCGCGTCCCTCTTAAGTCGACCAAGAGAACTGCCATCAATTTTGAAAAAAACGATGGGATTCCCCTGATCATATGTGGCTTTCACCAGGAACCTAACTGGCCAAAAAACCGCTTCAATCCGAATTGGTTGAGAAAGCACGGACCCAAGGGTTTGTTCTTCCAATGTGAGTTTCGACTGGACTGGTCTCATGGTTTTCTAGAAATTTCTGTCCGGAATATCTATGATTTCACCGCCAAGACTATGCCTCTAGACGATTTTATCAAGCAATCCCGGTGCATAGCTCAAACATTTGCAACAGTGAAAGGTGGTGATTTCGCTATTTAGTATTTTTTCGTCTTCTGAAGGATATGTGTAGAGAAGGAGAGATTGTATGGTGAAAACCTGGAGTGCCCTGAAAACTGGAAGGAGTGGATTCGAAGTTCTGACACCATTCCTCCGTTTCTTTTACCAGGAGGTCACGAGGATCTGTTTGTTTGTCGTCTCGTTGTGTCTCATGCTTGCAGTGACTGAATAATCTAGCAGCCGCAACACTACGTTGATACTTCAAACTGCCACATCGGGATCAGAGATACTTTTACCCCGTGTCACAAAGATCTCTGCGCTTCATCTACCCATAACCTCATGTGCTATACAGAAGATGACGGATCGTCATTCTGGTTTATGACCCAGGGCAGAGACGCTCCTGACGCTTCGAAATACTTCGAGGAATTGGAACCAAATATGGGTCATACAGATCACGTCCTTAGTGTCGAACAACTTGCTAGAGCACCCTTTGACATATATGTTGCCGAACAAAAGTTGGGAGATCTTGTCTTGGTTCCACCTCGCAGCTGTTATCAGATCGTGAACTCCGGAGGTCTCACTATCAAAGCCTCGTGGTCGCGAATGACCTTGAAAGGGCTCGAAGCCGCTTATTATCACGAATTGCCCGTATACCGCAGGTATTGCTCCCTCTCATCCTTTGAATTCGTTGTAGTTCTCACCGTTATCACAGAGTTTGTTGGCCAGAAAAATACCGTATCAAATCCCTTATTTACCTTACTCTTCTGAAGAGAAAGGAAGTTTTAATTTCATTGACACCTAATCACCAAAAGAATCAGAGTGTCCCAAGACCGCCAACGGAGGACAAAAAACTGGTATCTACGACCGAACAATTACTTAAACTATTTGACTCCGTCCTTCTCGAAGAATCACCTCCACACAAGCGTCATTTATACTATGTGCGGTCAGCGACATTACCCACCGATACCCCTGGTTACTCGACTACCTTCGCCGCCACTTCTCAGTTCACTTGCGATTTTTGTGGTGCAGACATCTTTCAAAGCTTCTTCAAGTGTTTCGAATGCGTTTCTTGCAGGGATACCACCCAGAGCTTGGATGGTATTGTCATTTGTCCTGGATGTTACATCGAAGGCAGGAGTTGCAAATGTGGTGATATGGACCCGTTTCAATGTCGTCCCTTTGAAGAAGTGGTTACTGTTCGTAATCAAGTCGCAGATCTGCTATCCAAGTTTAAGCCTATTCCGATGCCCAAGTATGAGAATACGTAAGTAACCACTTCTATGATGCTCTCCAATGCTTAATGTTCGAGACGCAGAAAGTTCAGTTCTGCGCGAACCTTTAGAGCGGCTTGCCTTCTGCAGGGTATGCGTAAGAAATTTAAAGTTAGTGTAAGATGTCATATATGTTTAGCAGTATGATAAATTCTGATCTTTCAGGGAGAAGAGGAAAGGGTGTGTGCTAAATGCACGGTTAATTCCTGTCATGCCGTTTCCTCGTGGGTACTCGATTGCAAGAAATGTCATTGGGCGAGATGTTTTCCCCATATCTTGGAATTACAAAACCTTCATGCCGCTGATGCTATTTTGATCCACCTTTCCCACTCATCCTATGAATCGTACAACCCTTTCAATGGTAGCTCGTTGCAGAAACACAAAGAGGACAGGGACATCTTGTTTCAAACTCAACGGCTTGGTTACAAGCCGAATCCCACACATCAACGTGTTTATCTTGTTAAGCAATATCCGACATGCCGGCCTCTCAGATTAGCCTTCTTGCAAACGGGATGGTATGATACTCAACCCAAGGTGACGCTTGCAAGTACAGGGATGGGGTCTAACCAGATGTCATGTTTGAGGATATCACAGATGAATATCGAGACCGAAAAGACTTTTACGGAAAAATCCCAAGATTCGACTGAGGAGAATCAATCACTCTTGCGGTCGTTATCTCCCCTCACAGCTCTAGACTCCGACAGTCCTCCTCGACTTCCCTTAGACCTCCCAGATCCTGCCAATCAGACAACAAGTGGAACTTTGACGTCTAGACCCCAACATAAACGACAAGTTATGGATTTTGTTGCTGTGCCCCCCCGGCTACACAAGATCAAAATACTTCATAAACGAATTTTCATCGCTCCCGAGTCTGACCCCACTGATACTAGAGAAGTGGTTTCTAGAGTACAGGTGCGTACTTTTAGAATTCGTTGCACTCTAACACATCTACATATCATGCTATAGTTGGTGGATAACAGCAGCTTATCAGCCCCAAAGTCAAACAAGGTGGCCTATGGAGGACGAGATCAGGATGCCATGCAAACGCAACTGCATGATCCTCGTAGTTCGTCTGGGATCACGAAACGAAGGAGAATCTCGTCGCAGAGCTCAGCTTCTGGGATGATGATACCTTCCCTCACGTCCAATCAAACCATGTCGCCCGCAGACAAGAAAAGGAGTATCGCAAAGCATATTGCCAGGATGCCTGAAAGACCTACCCCATTAACACCCCCTACACCCCATTCGACGTCCTCTGCGTCAACTAAATCGTCCCAGTTCCTGCAACGATCTCATGTGCCTGAGTCACCTGCAAGGGAAAGTAAGTAGATTTAGATAATGAAAGGTCCTTCCACCTAACCCCAATGACTACAGCCCAGTCTTCAAGTCTACCCATGACTGTCAGCGATCCAGAGACTTGCCAAGCATTGATAGACACAGACATCACGAGATGTGACAAGTTATCACACAATGGGGAAACTTCTCGCAAGCGCGTCATACGTGAGCCTCCCTCACGGCAGCCAAACTTTACTGCTTCCGATGCTGTTGGCTTGGCTGAGGTCTTCAACACGGCAGTGATCCGTAACCATTCTTCCCTTGATACTGTGAATGCAGACCGCCCCCTCTTCAATCCACCGCCATCCAAAAATAGTATCCTGTCCAAAAAGGCGGCAGCGTCTTCAGCGAATAGAAGCCCGTTGTTGAACAACAGCCCATCGGCTTCAAGCTCAGATATTTCCGACATAGTCCAAGAACAGGACCAGGATGTTATGCAGGTATGATTGCCGTCAGTCGATTGGCTAGACACCGGCTTTTGACGTTTCTCGGAACAGATAGATCCTCCTCAATCGCCTCCCATCAGCAGATGCCATCGGACCCGGTTACAGAGTCCAAGTCCGGCCCCCTCGACGCCTCGACCTGCAGAGATCAATCCCGGGCATCTTACGCGGAGTAACTTTGAGAAAGATGGGACTAGTATGACGCATCATGTTTCCAAGGAGCGTTCCTTTGGTCTTGCATCCGTCACATCTCAAACGCCGTCCGACACTGTCACGCCAGTCGACGGTTCATTAGTAAATGCAGTCCAAAACCTTCATAGAGCCATTGACGAGTCGCAAGACACTCCGTCCCCAGTTGTGAATGCGATAGTTGCAGTTGCAGATGCAATGAAGGAGGTAAAAAATTGATTCTCTCCATGATCAATGTCATCTCATCACCATTCAGTTTACAACGCAACATTCCCAAGGCTCGGTACGTTCGCAGTGGGTGAGTACCACACCATCTGACACTTGGAAACTGTCCTTCAGAACGCATTTACCCCACCAATCTGGTATCAGGTATGTCTGGATCAATTACCTCGTTCCTTTTACTGATATTGTTTCAGGGAAACTATCCATCTATGTTTGTGAGCTTGTGACACTAATTTCTATAAAACAAACAATCACTCATTCGATCGTAGCAGCAACAGCCTTATCCTTTCTCACCTCTATGGTGGGGTCAGGAATACCAACCTTATCAACAACCACAATCGCAATATCACGGGATGTTTCCATACTATACCCATACGGTCCCCTTCAACGAAGGCTAGCTTGCTTTCGAACACAAGAACTCAAAACTGACGTTCTTTAGGTCACCCAAATTCGTGGCCCCCAGTTCATAACCACTTCAATCACCAAGCTCCGCATCACGATGGTAGGCCCTATCTCTTATAGTCTGACACTTAAGTTGAATATTTGTATCGAGACGGACGTATGAGGCCGGATTATTCTTACAGTTACAGAAGACATAATAAACCATACCGAGAAGACTTTGAACGACGTATGGACAACAAGAATCACTCCTTTCCCCGACCTCGATACAATTATACTCAAGCTCAAGACCAACCCTCACGTCAAATGTTGTCTGACAATGCGCGCTATCGAGGACATCCGTTCAAGCAGGGTTTCCATCGCTGGAACAATGGTGGTGAAGAAAGGAGCACGTATGGAAACTACCATCAGCCTGCTCATCTGACAATATCAGCTGGGGCGGGGTCTTCTTCTCTTCCAACGTCTGCTCTTCATAATCAGGACCACAGCGATAAGAACGAAAATTTGATGAGCCACGCTAGCCCTCATCAAGACCGTTCGTTCCGTCGTTCTACTTCTCCGATGACAAACCAACCACAATCTATTCGTTCCTCGGATTCATCTGCAAATTGCCGTCAGCATAAGCCAGCAGCATCTCAGCAAATGGTTCAGCATCCTAATAAAGTTGATTCTACACAAGATATTTTGCAAACTTCTTCCCACTCTCTCGCTGAATTACGTATGTCGCGATGTTGGATAAATTTCGATTGTCTAATAGTCCTCAGAGATGACACCCGGCAATTATCGACAGCTTCCGACTGATTGTAAGTGGATCAGATCGAGAATTGCCCATCTTCGGTTGATCACTGAGCTTCGTCGTTATGCAGCTACCAACGGAAAGCGTGATTGTGGACAAGGAACAGCTACTAGTGATGAAGTCTCACAGGAGGATCCTTCCAAAATGTTCGAACCGAAACAGCCCCCAACTTCTCTGAAGGAGCCTTCTAAGATGAGTGAGCTGAATCAGCTCCCGAATTCTCTCTATGGTGAAGTCTCAACTGTGGTTCTTTTGATCGTTCGATTGACTGGTGTCTCTCTTTCACAGATAATCCGTGGGCCTGCTAATCGTGGACTATGTTTCTTCTCTTATATTGTTATCCATATTACTGTACAATTTTTATTATTCTCTGTCTCTTCATGCTTTTGATCCAGTCTTTTTTCTTTCTTCAAAGACAAAGGAGGAAAAAGGAAAGAAGGAAAACAGTGTACTCCTTGGATATATTGTCTTTACTGCCTGCGTATAGTCAGAGTCAAACAAAGCAGAGTTACCTACATTCCCAAGTGTAGACGGATAGACTGATTTAGTTCTCAGTCTACATGTTGTTCGACTGTATTACTATCAAAGATCGAATCCCATAAGTCAATGCCTTGAAGACTAGTGAATGCAGTGGATGACTAGGTATCAAGTGAGGCAAGTACAATGAAAAATATAATCAGAAAAAGGTAAAAAAAAATACACACCCCAATCATGCTTGATGAATGTAAGACAAACTGAGGTGCATGGAACAAAAAATAACATAAGTATGGTGTTGCAGCCAAACACATGTGATCAATCCAGTACCAACAGGTAATAGTGACACACAGGTCATAGTCAACATTATCTTCCAACAATTACCTGTAGATGAATACACTGATATAGTCTACAGATTGCAATTAGTGGGATGTAAGAGTGGCTTTGCATGTAGAGGCTGAATGCTGGAATCACCATCACAGCTCTACAGGCAAATGTAAGACCCACCAGGGCAAAATTCATTTGCTTAAACCCAAACTGCAAGTGCACAGGCCATACTATAGAGAATTGCTACTGCAGGGGAGGAGGGAAGGAAGGCTAGTTCCCACTCACCTTCAGGAATTGCAAGAGCACACTGGTAGCACTAGAGGTGGCTAAAAAGTGTGACTCCTGCAACCACACCCATAGCCAATTGTCAGGTCTGGAGTACCTGGGGGCTCACCTCTGAGAGTGAGAACCTGCTAGTTGGTTAGTCAATGACTGGAAGGGGGACATACAAATATTCTGGACTTGATCTGGGTGCTAGGCAATGTCCTGGAGTTGATATGACAAGGGCAGAGGTGGTTAAAGTCCAGGGAGCAGGTCATGGGCAGGGTCTGGGTAGAGGGCAGGGACATTCCAGAGTTGGTCAGGGTAGTTTTGGTGGTTGTCAGAGGTGGCAGGGTCATTGGAGGGTTAATGGCAGAGTAAAATTAGTGGGGTCCTGACATTACCCCCCCTCCAAGTGTCAAGACCCTTGAGGCATGGTCAGTGTCATTGGTCCCCAGGGTGTCTGTGGGGATCCAGTTATTCCCTGAAAGGTTCTTTAACAGCTTGTTGTCCAATTTTTTCTGAGGCAGCAATATGTCTTCCCACTATCAGTTTGGCTCTCCAAGGTTGGGGTCATGATAGAGGGTTGTCATCCATGAGTCCATTCAGGTGCAGTGGTGCTAACAAGGTTGGGTCTGGCAGCAGGTATGTAGGGTATAGGAGTGGTGCAGGCAGGACAGTGGGGTGGTTTGGGTAGGGCTGCAGGGTTAATGCACTTGTTGGGTCCTGTGGCCCCCTTGTTCCTCCCTTTGCCCTCTCCAGGTCCACATGCAGGGTGGAGGCATTGGGTGTTGTCTCTGGAGGAGCTGGAGCCCAAGCAATGTTGCTCTGAGCCCTCCTCCCTATTTTCCTGGTCCCTCACTCCCATTATCCAGACTTCTCTCAATCCCTCTGTCCCTGAAACAACACTGTTGGGGGAGGTTACTGACCTGGTGGAGGTGGTCCAACTTCCGGAGATCAAGGCTGTGTAGCTGGAGCAGAACTGGCACATCATGGACCAAAACCAGAAGCTGGTCCAGGAATTGGCAGTGAGGACAGAGGAGCAGAATAGTCTTTGCCAGACATATCAGGGATTGTAGGAGCAAGAGTCAGCAGAGCAGAGCAAGGGAAGTTCATAGAGGGTCATGTTGGTGGGGCAATAGGCTTCCACTGTCAATGATGAGCAGGTGTGGGGCTGGTTAGCAGCTTGGCAGGCCCAGCATTGATTGTCATTACTGAGTGAGTGACCTGTATTCAGTTGGGGTTCTACACTGCTGACAATGCCTCACGGTGGGTGCCAGAGTGGATCTGGACACACCAAAGCCTGCTGGATGGAGCAACCATGGCATAGTTATTTATCCACAATGGTCTCTGCCAGATCTGCCCTGAATATTGCCTACCCCCAGAGATTGAACACAGGATGGGGGAGTTGGAAAGGCTGGAGAGCATCTACTGGCAGATGGTTTTCAGCTGAGAGGAAGTTCTTAAGCAGGCAGCACAAAATCTGGTGGGTCTGGTGCTGTCATTGGAGGACATATGGGAGGAGATGCAGAGGGCCCTACATGCAGAGCTGTGAGGGGGACAAGAGTTGTCAGGGCCACTGCTGGAGGAAGTAGATATAACCTTGGAAAGGCATGTTGGGGGGGAGATAATCAACCTGCAGGAGGCAGAGTGGGAGGCATAGAGGAGAGTGAAGGGTAAGGGGAGGGAGGTTGGGGGAGGATGAGGGGGAGGGACCTTGTCATATATTTTATTGGGCCTTTTCTTATTGTTTTCTCTATTTATTTCATTTTTTTTTTTTTGTTCTTTGGTAGTGCCAAATATCTTCTTGTATCAGGTCTGGATAAGATGAGGAGATTAGATAGGATAGGCAATAAGATTGAATAGATAAGATCAACAAAAATGTGCAGAGGGAGTTGAATCCTCTTTGAGCTCAGGATGGGGTTATGCCCTAGATGGCCCCAAAGTTATGGCCCAAGTTGTAGGTCTTTGTTGTCCTCAGGTCCATACCTGGCTCACTAGACAAGATACTCAATCTGGCCATGGCAGTGTCAGGAGTCAAGGATGACATCAACCTTGTACTGGGCTTCTTCATTGACTTTGATGGCAAGTGGGGGTTCATTTCACTGGCCAGGGAAGGGCTCAGAGTCATGTCACTTCAGGAGCTGGACATGGAAGACAGGGTGAACTCCCTTCATCCCAGTAGGAAGGTTGAGTTGGTACATGTAGGAGGAGACCTTTCAGAGGATTTTGAAGGGCTTGAGGCACTTGTGGCTGAGTTTTGGAGAGGGCTGCCAGGTTTTGATGTTTCTTCTGTCAAGCCAGATAAGGGACTCTATGGGCTAGTCCAGAGTCATGCTCTAATGAGCATCTGCATGCTTGTGGTAGGCCTGGTTGGTGATGCCAAGTTTGTGCTTGAGGTATTCCTATAGGTCCTAGAGGTTCTGGGCAGTGGTGTGGGCAGTGTAAAAGGGGATGTCTTGAAGGGAGATGGTGAGCTAGGGGTTATATCCTTTGTTTGCAAAGAAAGGGGAGACTCTAATGGCTGAGTACAGGGAATTGTTGTAAGTGAATTTGGCAAGAGGAAGTTCAGTGCACCAGTCATCCTGCAGGTAGTTCACATATAGCTGGAGGTACTGCTCCAGAGTCTAGTTGACATGCTCAGTCTGTCTGTCAGTCTCCAGGTAATAGGCTATTGACAGGCTAGACTTGATGTCCAGAGCCTAGCACAGGGACTGCCAGAACCATGAGACAAACAGAGTGCCTCAGTCAGAGATGATGTCATCAGACAGGCCATGTTTTACAAATATGTAGGTGACAAAATGGTGGGCCAAGTGCAGGGCATTGTCCATAGTGTGGCAGGGAATAAAGACTACTTGTTTTGTTGGTTGGCATACTATGATGAGGATTGCATCATGTCCCTCAGACTCCAGAAGTTTGACAATGTGGTCCATAGAGATGGAGGACCAGGGTTGGCATCTTATCAGGAAAGGCTTGAGGAGTCTGAATGGTTGATGGCATAGAACCTTGGCCTGGCAACATGCTTCACAGGTGTGGACATACCTGGTGATGTCTTTCTCAAGTCATGACCAGAAATATGTTCACATAACAAGTTGCAGGGTCTTCCAGATCCCTAGGTTCCTCAGAGCTTATGATCATGGTGTTGCCAGAGGACCTCGAGGCACAATTTCTGGTGGTCCAGGATGTAAATTGCACCATTGCAAAGAAGAAACTGGTTGTTGGGAGAAAGGGCAAAGGCAGGAGGTCTAGAAAGGGTCTTGGGGGGGAAGGGGGGGAGGCTTGAGGGTCATGGGAGCAGAAGTAGTCATCTGGGGGCACCTGTCAGATTCACTGGAGGAGACCTTCATTGTCTAGCAGTAGTGTAGCCTGAAGTTGCTTGGAGAAAATGATGATATACTGATTGAGGGTATTTTGCCTGGCCTCAAAGGATTTTTGAGGGTAGACATTGGGCCTCCACATCAGGGTGTCAGGCTTGGCTCCAAGACGGCTAGGGCAATACTGGATGATGAAGTCATACTTGAATAGTAGTTCAGACTACTGAGCCTGCTGGCAGCTGAGTTGCTTGGTGGTTGTAAAGTACTGGAGGTTGTTGTGGTCCAAGTAGACCTAGATACTGTGATGGGCACCCTCCAGGTATGCCCTCCACTGCCAGAAGGCTTCCACAATTGCAAGGAGCTCCTTGTTATAGATGTTGTAATTGAGTTCTGCAGGAATTATAAAGCAGGCATAGAACATGACAGGACAGAGTTCCTGAGTGCTAGTGTCAGTCTGGAAGAGAATTTTAGAAAGGGCATAGTCAGAAGGCATTGCATTCAAGGATAATGGGGAGGGAGGGGTCATAGTGTCAGAGGATGGGGGCAGAGGTGAAGGTGGTTTTGAGGAGTTTGAAGAGGTCTTGACAGTCCAAGTCCCAGTTCTACAGAGTGTCTTTCTAGGTTAGGC
>JABCKS010024990.1:0-36311 GCA_018851325.1 Termitomyces sp. DKA19 | reverse complement strand
CTGACAAAGTAGATGTCAATGACCTACCAATGGCAACCTATTTCATTGCAGATGGAACACAGGATGGATTGCCTACTAGTGCAGTTGTGCATCAGGATTGTGTAGCCACCTACTTGGGAAAATATCCCTCCAGGAGAAAAGTCAGTAGTGGTGTATATGGCTAGGGATTTGCAAGTGTTAAGATCCTTATACCCTACTGTCAACCAGAGGGGACAAGTAGAGACAATTCTAGACAGTGGTTTTCAAATAGTCAGCATGGCACTAGATGAGGCACTTTGCTTAGGGTTGACTTGGGATCCAGACATATGCTTGAAGATGGAAAGTACTAATAATAAAGTAGATGCATCAGTTGGTTTAGCCAAAAATGTACCATTTACTTTTGTTGAAGGCTTCACTATTTACTTATAAGTGCACATCTTTGTCAAGCCAGTTTATACTGTCTTGTTAGGTTGACCTTTTGATACACTGACAGAAAGCAACATATAAAACCTATAAGATAGCAGTGCCATTATAACTATTCAGAGATCTTAATACTTACTAGATGCCAGACAGCTCTGACCACTCTTCAAAAGAGGGAGGATGCCTAAGGTAGAAGGTGGGGAAGATAGAAAACCAAAATTTTAAGTCTGAATGAGCTGGTCATAAACCAGGGAGAGGTAGCAGTAATGTTGGGAGAAATGGAGAATGGGGAAGTAGTAGTGACTGGATACATTATAAACAATAGTAGATTTAAGAACCAGGAGTTGGGAGATGTATATTCATAAGCTTTTGCATTGGAGGGCAAAGCTAAGGAGAAGGGGTAAGCAGACATTAGCAGCCTATCTAAATGCATAGTTATATCAACTACTAGGGAGGTTAGGAGGAATCTTAAGACAGTAGGATAGCCTAAAGTTAGGAACAGGTGTGGGGGAAACTGCATAAGTATTCTTTAAAAAATACAAGCCTGTTATTAGAAAGGTGAAACCTGTACTAAGAACCTTTCCTGAGTAGTTCAGAATTGAAAGGTGTATCACTGGAGATCCCTTGGCAGACATACCAAAGCTTAACCCAAACCCACCTGATTTCAAATCTATAGGAAGGTATACTACTGAGTGCAAGGAAATCATTGACTAAGTACATAGTACAGATTTTCTATGGCTAGAGAAGATGAAGGCAGTATATCATTTTATGATGCTGTAGGAGCAGGCTTTTGTCTGGAATGATTCTCAAAGAGGAAGGCTCAAGGAGAAATACTTCCTTCCTATGATGATGCCTGTAATCTCTCACACTCCTTAAGTATTGAAAGACATTCCTATTGCTCTAGGACTTAGGGATAAAATCTGTAAAATGATGAAGTAGAAGATTAAAGCTGGTGTTTATGAACTATCCAATTCTTTATACAGATCCCAATGGTTCACAGTGCTGAAGAAGGATGGTGAAAGTTTGAGGATAGTTTACAGCTTGGAACCTCTGAACAAGGTGACCATTGCACACTCTGGATTGTTATCAGCAACTGAAGAGTTGGCTAATTATTTTGCTAGAAGGGCTTGTAGAGAGATCTTTGACTTTTATATGGGATATAATGAGAGAGTGTTGAATGTAAGCTAGGGATTATACCACCTTTTAGACATCTTTGAGGCCTTGAGGTTGGTAACCCTTCCAATGGAATGGAAAAATTCAGTACCAATCTTCCATAATAATATTACTTTTATCTTGAAGGATGAAATTCTTTATGTAACTTGGCTATATATAAATGATGTGCTAGTCAGAGGACTAATTCATAGGTATAAATTGGCAGATAACAGCTATGAAGTTATTTTATGAAGGACAGAAGCCAAAGACTAAGTGCTTAGCCATTGTTATGGGATGGGGTGATTGCCAGGACAAGTCAGATATCAGAGCTTTCCTAGGGACCTATGTTACCTTTAGAATGTTGATATGCTCCTATACTGCTTAGCTGCTATGCAGGAAACCAAAAAGGACAACCTATAAAATGTATAGGCAACAGATAAGGTAGCTAGCAGTAGAAAGAGTGTATGAGAGCAAGTCAATAAATATTCCAGAAAATAAAAGCTAAAAAGTAGTAATAGAAAGGGTGCAAGTAAAAAGAGTTACTAAAGCTAGCTTAACTTGCTAGACACTAATAAAAGATTGCTAAGTTGCTAAGGGATAAGAAAGGAAAAAAGATGGAGACAAAGTAATTACTAAAGGAGTAGAAAAGAAGAGTCATTAAGAATGGGTGAGAATTAAGCAATAGAAAGTGAGAAGGTTAGTAAAGTAAGTGAATGTTGCTAAGGTATGACAGAAGAGTGAAAAGGGAGTCAAAGAGCAATAAGTTGCTAAGCAAAAGATTGCTAGGAGAAGTTGCTAAAGTCTGTAAGGGTCTAGTAATGAAAAGGGATAGGGGACAGGAACATAAGTCAAAAGAGAACAGATACCAAAACTAGTTGCTAGCCATAGTCACTAGCATTGCTAAGATACTATAACACTATAAGGCACCCATACTTGATACCACACTAAATTAAGGACAAGTTCACTAAGGCTTGCTGCTAAGTTGTTAACCATGACAAAGAAAACCAGAAATGAGATCTAAAGCTGAGGGAAACAATGAGTAAAGTACTCCAAGGCTGCAGTAGACAGTGGTAGGCTATAACCTTTCTTTTTCATATTGGACTAGATATATATAGGGAGTATTTATATTGTTGTAAGTAATGTATGTAAGAATAGAAAACTGGTCACTAAAAGTAATAGCATCTATTAAGATGTCCAAAATTTTATACCAATGTTTGGATGGTAACTAGCTATAAATATATAATGTCAGAAATGTATATATAAAATGTGTCAAATGGAAAATAAATGAGCATCAAATAAAAGCATAAGCAAGTGTACCATACATTAATATTTGAAGTATAGATGTCAGTCAGGTATGTTCCTTATTAAGAAAAATAAAAGGTCCAAGAAGTCATATGTTTATAAGATGTTGTTTTTTTGAAAGCAAAGTATTAGTGTTGCTAAGAGTTGTCACTAGCAATTGTTACTAAGGGGGTTCTTGGCCTGGTCATTCTAGATTCTAAGGCTAGACTTTATGTGATGAAGTTCATGATTTTAAACATCTTGTAATTGCTAAGGTCTTATACCAAAGGCTACCTCATTCTAGACCTTAGATTCAGACCACTTGTGACATATTTCCAGATTATATGCTATGTAGATAAGATTGACAGAGATGTCATTAATAGTACTCAGCAACAGATAGGTCTCATCAATGTTCAGTAAGGACTATGCTAGAGTGGCTGCACCTATTAATAAGTTGACTTAGAACTACACACTATTTATTTGAAGGGAAAAGCAATAAGTAGCAATAGCCTAGTTGAAGAAGTTATAAGCTGAAATGCACCTCTAAAATCTTTAGACTATGAGTCAGAAGGGGCAGTGGTCTTGTTAATTGACACTTCTTTGATGGCAGTGGGTTCTGGAATCTTTCAAGAGGCCCCAGACAATCCTAAGCAATGCACTTATACAAAGCTAGAATCCATCACCTTGAATGAGAGGGAGGTAAGGTTTTCACAATCTAAGAGAGAGCCTTATGGTTTGATGACAGCTTTGCAAGGTCAATAAGTATTGGTTGGTTTAGTGTAGGAAGCTTATGGTTGAGACAGATACTAAGTATTTAAAGGGAATGCTAGGCAATCCTAGAGTAGGATCTAATGCCACTGTTATAAAATAGATTAAGGATATACTACTCTATTACTTTACTTTGAGGCATGTGCCAGAAAAAACCTTTAGTGTTGATAGCCTGTTAAGAAGACCTAAGTAGCCAGGAGATGAAGAATATTCATCTATTGATTTAAAGTTGGTAGATTAACTAAAGGCAATGCACTTTGAGTATCCAGCTAAAGCCAACAATAAACCAAGCTAGGAAGGTGAGGAACCTTTAGTACTTGAAGAGTTTGCTAATCAGATTGATACCAAAGGTGGCCATCTACATATAAAAAATAAAAAAAGCCTCTATTAAAATCTTAATATGCTATAGTACTCTAAGAAAGACTGAAGAGTCCAGAAGAAGGTAAAGGATATTAGTGAAGACTATTGAGTGACATGTAGAGCATTAAAAGTACTATAGTTATGGACTTTAATTTCAATAACTAAGTCTAGAAGGTAAAAGTAGTTGGAATTAAGCTTATTGGGAATTAATAGGGCTTTCTTAAAGAAATCAAGCTTAAGTGGAAAAAGAAATATATATTGAAGTCTACAGATTATAAGAAAAAGAGAAACTAGAAGAAGGCTATACTAAATGGCTTAAGTAAAGATAATAATAATGCTTACATTGTAGCAGCTTTCTATACCACCATAGAATCAGCAGGAGGTAGCAAAGCATTACAAAATTCCACATTAGAGTTGTCAATGGCCTTGTTACTAGATTATAGAAAAATTATAATGTTTAAATAAGTGAGAAAAAGGAGGAAAAAGGTCACATTTGCTCATCTCAAAAGAAATATTGAGAGCATAGAGTAACAATCCAGCTTAATCAATGTTAGGCAAAGATAAAGCTTTGTTAAGGCAACTAAAGTGAGCTATAGTAAGCTTGTACACTTGAAGGGAATTATTAAGGAGAAAGAGATGTTGTTATATAGCAAGTTCAATAGTATTCCATTGGACTAAAAATTCCTCATGTGTGGCCTTGTCTGGATTGTTTTCAAAAGAGGCAGCTTTAAAGGTGGCATTAACTTGTCTAAGCAGAGTAAGGATGGTTTGCTAATGGTTTTGTAGTTAGCTATTCAGAAGGAAAGGATCAAAAAAATAGGGAAAAGAAGACAAAGTAATAATGTACCAATAGAAAGGATAACCTTTACTTTAGATTTAAGCTTGCTGTCAAGTTCTAATTGTGAAAGTAGAGAAGTAAGCATTAGAATATTGAGACAATGGAAAATAACAGTAAGATTGTAAGCTGAACTTACATTAACCTTATACTTGATAGTGGGAGGAGAAGACAAACCTAATATTACAACATCCTTCTCTTTAGTACACTAGTAAAATAGATTAGTGGTAGATAAAAAACAGAAAAAGAAGAACATACTGCTTTAACTTTCTGATAACAAGCTTTACAACAATTGTTCTTAAGTATGATTATTGTATTGGCAAAGGAAAAGAAAGCTTTGACCTTAAGAGAGTTGTCAGTAGCAGTGCAATCTAAAGTTAAAAAAGTAGAGAATAAAACCTTGAAAAGTTCCTTTTGTTTGAAAAGGTGAAAAAAGTGGGCTTGATTAGTAAAATGCTGAGAAAGAAAGGTTTAACAAGGAAAAAGAAGAAAAAGAGGGTAGGATGTGCACTTAATCAATAGAGCCAAGATATTATACTTAGTTAGTAGGATACTTAGAAAGAAACATACAGTATTGCAGAAACCTTTAGTAACCTGTGCAAAAAATAGATAATATAAGACAGCAATAATGACTTAATGGCTGTCCCACTTGACTATATGTTTTATGAGGCCAAAGAAGTCAGAAGTTGCTGTAGTAGACTAAGAGGACTAAGTAGACAGAAGAGTCAAGATTATAATATAAGAATAAAGAGTTTTTAGAAAAGCTATTTTTTAAGGAGTAGTCAGGGCACCAGAGGGAACTATAATGAGTCACCAAGAAGAAAGAAAAGTATGAAGAAAAAGTGTCATTTTATAAAAGGAGTGGCTGTAGTAATACAATTAAATGGAAAAAATAGGAAAGTAAAAAAATTTTCTGTAAAAGAGAAAAAGAATTTTTCAAAAGAGAGTGACAGTAAAAGCAGATTAGCACAGCACACTAGTATTATAAAGTGACTGGAGGCAGTCAGCTTTTGATGTAGGGGAGATAATATGACTATATTAACTAGTCAATAAGGAGGAAAAAGGGACTTTGAAATTCTTGAGCTGAAAACTGTAAATAATAAAGGATGCTAAAAACTGTAGGTAAAGGGTGTATCCAAATTCCAAAAGTACATGCTTTATAACTTCTAACCAATATAAAGATACTTAGCACTATAATATAAAATAAAAAGCCAGATCATATATTAAGGTATAATGTAGTATGCTGATAGCTATGCAAGGGGCATGTTACTTAAGGTAATCATAGATCACTAATCTGTGATCATTAATCAAAACCTTTTATAAAAGTAAGATTTTTATTGTTATTTATAAAAAAAGAAAAAAAAGAAACCTTACTATATATTATATTGAGCAAGTTGCTATTCCACAAAAAATGACCAAAGACAGCCTAAGGAGTATCTAACTGCCAACAGTGGAGGGGAAGCAAATCAGAAAAAAAGGATTAGTCAAAGATAACTAAACTATAGGCCCTTGACCAATTAAGAACACACTAAGTATATGTCAGCAGTCCAGAAAGCAGTAATGCCTGATATATGCATTAAAAAGGTATAACATCATGTCATTATTAATGAAGTTCATGCATAGAAAAAACAGTATAAAAGAAAAAGGGATAGCATAGGATAAGGGCAAGCAAGTACTTACTATAGCTTAGAAGTTCTCAAGGAGCAGATTTCTTAAGTTAACAAGCTTGTACTTATTTTAAAATATAAGTTTAATATACTTTTGTGCCCCATTTATTAGTTGTAAGACTGTCTCCAGCTTTTAAGTTAGAAACAATTAATTTATTACATTTATCTACTTAACAAAGTGAAAGTTAGAATTATAAAAGTCCTAGACTCTTGTAAATTAGGTACAACTCATTGATCAAAGTTATTAAATTGAGTATTAATGTTCAACTTAGATTTTGCATTAATATGTCAGTATCTAAAGTGTAAATACTATCCAAGTATGTTTGTAATCAAAAAAAATAAAAAGTCCAAGAAGTTACATGTTCATAATATATATGTTTTCTTTTGGAAAGTTATATCATGTTGCTAAGAGTTATCACTAGCAATTGTTACTCAAAAGGGTTCTTAGTCTAGCTGTTCTAGATCCAAGAGCTAGTTTCTATGTGATGAAGCTCATAATTCTAAAAATCTTATGGTTACTAAGGTCTTATATAAAAGGCTACCTTATTTCAGATCTTGAGTCCAGACCACATGTAACTTGCTTATGATCTGCAAAACAAGAATCTTCAAAATACCAAGTGATAGGTCAGTCTTGTACTGTATCCTAGATTATGTACTGTTCAAATAAGATAGGCAAAAATGTTATTAATGATACTCAATAACAGATGGGTCTTATTGTCTTCCTTTATACTAAAATCTTGACTGTTCTCAGTCAATTAAGTCTTATGATTGCTTATATAGTTTATGTATGGAAAAGAGTAAGTGTATAAAAGACTAGCACTTAGTTGGACTTCAACATATTTCTTACCTCCTATTCTCTATATGTATTCTTCTAATTTCATTCTTTTTTCTATTGCTATAGCTTCCATAATTGCTGACTAGATAGATAAGCATGCTATAACTGTAGCTTTCCTATAGTGGGTAGGCCATATTCTTACTACTGCATGTAACTAATTGGTAATAAATCTACACTTAGCAGTCATCACTATTTTTAAGACTTAGCTATACTGGTTCAAGATAGTGAAGAGCAGAATAGAGTGGCCTGAATTGGCCAAAGTTGATAAAAAGTGCCAGGTGCTATATATGAAATATAAGGAAGAAGAATGAGTATGTGAATATGACAAGCATTTTATAAGTCTTTTTCCTTCCTTCTTACTGACTTTGCTAATGTTATTTTATTAGACATCCTCTCTACCTTCTTTAAAGTATTTGCTGAAAGACCTAGAGACCAAAATGATAGTAAGCACTGGTAGTGTTGCTTAGAATTAGTGACATTGTTAAAGTAATTTCTAATTATTTAATAACTTGTCTTCTAACAATCAGTTTTTCTTCTAGCATCCTCCATATAAACTGACAATAGCAATGGAAATAGGGTGTAGTGAGGATTGTGGAGATGCTGGAGAAGCTGATCCTTCCACCCTTAAGCATGCAGTTGGCAGTGTTGCTAAGGAGCCAGCAACATTGCTAAGGAGCCAGAAACATTGTTAAGGAGCCAGCAACATTGTTAAGGAGCCAGCAACATTGCTAAGGAGCCAGCAACATTGTTAAGGTAAACTAAGGCTTCTAAAGGAAAAGAAAAAGAGAAGGTAAGAGAAGAAGATAAAGAAGAGGATTTTGAGGTAAGTTTCTGTTTAGTCACTAGCCCTTAGCAATTTTTGCTAAACCTATTAACAAGAACTACTTCAAGACTCCTTTACTAATAAGGAGTTGATGAGACTTCTTTGTTGGCAGAAGGCCTCAACCATTGTAGATAGTAATTATGGATGTTAGTGTAGTGTTGATGAAGGCAAAGGGGAAAACAATGATGTCACCTATAAAGCATCAGGAGTTTAAAGCCAAATAGGGAGTAGTATATTGTTGCTTGAATATCACTAAGCTTTTGCTAACTCATTTAGTGTGACAATTGCTAGTCTAAGAACAATCTTAAAGAGTGCTAGTATCCTACCAGTGCCCAGCCCTGCTATTACTGTAATAGCCCAAGAAAGAGCTATTTTTACCATGAGTTGATCATCAAAGAGCTAAGGAAATTGTTTTGTCATCAAGATAGTGATATGCACTGCTCTCATTTACTAGACTAGAAACTTTATGAGGAGACAGAGGGAATTAGCAGCTACTGGGCAGCTTATTCAGATCAAGCACTCAAGCTTGAATCTGCTAATAAAGCAACATAAGACAACAGTAAGAGGATGAGAGGTTGCTAAAGGTAAGTGACTTCAGCAGAGTCAGTAGAAGATTGTTAATGAGAGAAGTAGGAGTAATAATGACAGCAATAGTGATGATAAGCTTCTGACTAAGTGACAATGAACTGTCACTAGTGATACAGAGCCTGTAGCAGAGGACATAGCTATGAGGGAGGTGACACCATCAGTAATTACTGGAATAAATGAAGTTGAAGGATTAGTAGTAGTGTAGGAAGCAACTTTGATAGCAACAGAAGTTAAGGTGACATAGGAGCAGGAAACAACAGCAGTTGAGGGTAAAGGGGAGATGCAAGAGAAGGTTGAGGAGGAAGAAAGGAAGGAGCCAGTTGGGGCTGAGGTAAAAGAGGAGCAGGAGGAGTAAGTTGAGGACAAAGAGCAAGAAACTTAACTTCTAGTAAATACAGAGTTATATTTGTTACTGGAAGTTCTGCTAACTTCTGTTGCTAGATTCTATATACCTCTCCCACACTCAGGGAGGTTGGAGATGATGATCTGAGATAGCTGAGTGAAGACCTAGTTCTATTGGAGCTGTTAATACTAGCCTCTTTATTGCAAAGATATAAAGATCATGCAGTTGGGTTTAAATAATGTTTCTAATGGGAGTTGGGCATTGCTAAAGCCAAATTACTGGAGGCACAGGCCTATTATTCTATTGCTAAGCACTTGGTCATGATGTTAAAAGAGTATCAGTGGGATTGTTAGGCTTTCTTTGCTTTACAAGAGGAAAATAGGATTGTTGAGGAAAAAGAGGAGGAATCAGGGGATGTGTATAGCAATAATGCTGACCTTAACACTTAGCAACTGCTACTTCTATTAGTAGTATTTTTGATATCTCTAACTTGTTTTATATTGCAGACTAGCCCCCTTAAGGGGCCTAATAAAATGTACAGCATTTAAACAAAAGTTAGGAGGGAATAAGAAGAAAAGAAAATATAAAAAGCAGAAGGTAAGTAAGATCATATAGGGTCTAAGATCAAGGAGAAAAGACAAAGACAGAATAATTACTATGCACTAGCAATTGTTGCTTAATAATAGCAATAAAAAGAAAAAATACTCAGTAAATTATCATGGTGTAAAAACTTCAAAAGCATATATGTCAATTGCTAGTGACAAGTTGCTAAGTATAACATTATAGTAAAAAAAATTCAAGATATAGATGAAAATGTCTGTGAAGTGTTTAAACATGCAAGAATGTGATATGAGATAGACAAAATAAAAAAAAAAAGACTTAACATATTTGTAATATATATATGATAGTTCTTCTGACTGTATAGTAAATATATAAATGAAAGTAGAAACAAAAAGGAAGTCACTAAGGCTTAGCAAGTGATTTTTAGTTATTACTTTTGTTAGCAATATCACTAGCATTATCATCATCTACAAGGTTGATTTATTTAAGTTCACATAAGTGGGAGGTATCAATGTCAAAAGCATCACTAAGTACAGATATGCACTCTCTAACAAAATAAAGGATCAAGCAAAAAACAGCTACTAGGCAATGTAAGACTAAATTATCTAATTTACAAAGAATATAAGCACCTCCATAATTACAAGATATCACTATTAAGGGGCTTAAGTAACAAGGCTTTATCTTCTTATTATAAGTAACCTTAATCCTTATATTCCTCATCAAGACAAGGTTACCAGTTTAGAAGTTGTAGTTGCAAATTGTAGCAGCATATTCTACTTCAAAATGGATAATGATTAAGCAATAAGCACTAAAGATAATTTTATGTAGTTACTTGAGGTCTTCTTGGTGACATTGTAAATCAATTGCTCAATAGGCTATGAGGTTAGTAGAGGACATAAGGGAGTTGAGTAGTAGTTGTAGGTATGTCACTTCAACTATGTTAGCTGAGAGAAGGGGGTGAATACCTGTGACAGCATAATATAAGAAACAACCTATTCACTTACAAATTGTAACATATTCTAACCAAAAGACTGAATAACAAGTAGTATTCCACCTGAATTGATCACTGTCAACTACATTAAAAAAAGCTTGGCAAATGTCAAAATAAGGTTGCTTAACTATACCATTAGCATGTTTGTTGTAACTAGAGACCTGTATGTGGTGCAAATTGTACTTTTTTACTAAGTAAGTGACTGCTTTCAGAATAGGGGTGCCATTGTCAGTAACAATTTTGCTAAGAGCTCCTTAGCAACAAATGACATCTTCATATAGCCACTTGGTATTGCTGAACAAAGGTGCTAATATAATGACAATTAGTAGGATAAGTACTTTAGTTATTTGTAGTCACCAAAACCATTCTAATAAAGCTGAGTAAGTAGCAAAAAGTCTTTTATAGCTTAAGTTATTATGCTTAGCTTGCAGGATATATAAGTGATAGTTGGTAGGGATAAATAACTTATAAGTACTATCTCTATTTTGTTGCCAAAGCTTACTATCTATAAGGAAAAACATAGCAGCATAGTGAATAAAAGTAGCATAGACATTGTTACTAAGATTGGCAGGCTTGACCAAGTTGCTAAGCTACTTCTGGACTATAAGGATATGAACATCACTAGCAATGGCCTTAGTAGTATAAGGTATATTGCTATATGTCATAGTAGCATCATTACATAAAGGCAGAAAGTTATTGCTAGTTACTAGTCATGGGGCTACTATATCCAAAGTGTTATTAGTGAATATTACTAAGAGCTAAAGAATGTAGGCAGACTGGAACTCCAGGAGAGGAGGCAGCAATTATAAGGCTGAAGATATATAGTGAAGTAGGAGAAGTGGAAGTTGAACTTGATGAACAAAGCTATGAAGTTGATCTATCCAATTCTCTACCTTCAATGTGGATAAGCTCAAATTAGAATATTAAGATTGCTATGATCCAGCAATTCATGTTAGTAAAAGGCTGAATATCAGGGTTTTAAAGTATAATATAGTAAACATCAACTTCTATGATGAGGTTTCTGACTCTAATAAAGTACATTTGCAAGGCCTGAAAGGCACAATAGAGGCCATAGAGCTTGAGCTTGAGCTGACTAAATTATAATTCCATGTTATTAAGTATGATAGAGCCAAAAACAATTATAGCAATGTTTTTTGCAGTTGTTGCTATGACACTGGCAGAAGTAGTATTTTATAGCAATATATGATATATTAACTACTAAGATAACAGAGTCAAGTGATTTATAATTAATAGGGACAAGGAGTTTAGCATCTTAAAGGGCCTTCATAAGGTTTTGCTAGGCATTGACTTGGTCAAGACTGAACTCAAAAAAGACTCCAGTATATATGAGTTTTGTTAAGTTATTAACACAATGAACAAAATTTTTCAACAAAAATCCTAAGGATGTCAACCATTCCCAAAAAGGCTCTAACTTCTGATAATGACTTGCAAGGGCCCCAATTCTTGAGCAGGGCTAAGCAACTTTTATCTAATACTTAACTACTAAATATGTAAATATGACCTAAAGTTTTAAATATAATCTAAAAACATACCTTCACAATACTTCAGTTACTGGATAATTCAGTTAAAAAGTTCAAAGAACTTTCAAAGCACCAAATGAATGTTGGAGTTAGTAGGATGCTTAGCAGATATACTATTAATAAGTTTCTAGTCCTTGGAACCCTTAGTACCAATGTTGTTTATAAAGGCTGAGTATATTGTAGGAGATCTCAGGTTGCAAAATGAAGGTAATGTTGTTATGGGAAATCTCAGACTGTAGAATGAAGGTAATGTCATTGTGGAAGATTAGTACAGAGTTGGTCTAACCTATTGGTAAGGTTACTGAGCAGAGCACACCAAATAGAGTCTAAAATGTTGTTAAATCACATGAAGCTAGGTTAATTAGTTGCTCATTATAACTAATATAGAGATCTAGTGTAGCACTGTAAATACATTCAGCAAAAAACTCAGCAATATTATTTGAGAAAAGGGGAACTCCAGAATGATGAATAGTGATATAGTTTAGTAGCTCTAGACTATATATAATTCAGAGCTTACTACTCTTCTTTAGGATACAAAACCAGTAGGATTAGTAAGCTGAGTTTGAAAGCTCATAGATGCTAGTTTTGATCTTGTCATAGATAATCTCACATACTTTTTTCTCAAGGCTTAGGGGAATAAGATGATTATGCTGAACCTAAAGAACATGAGGAATGGTTGATATCCAGACTGGAAAAAAGAAGTTAGGGAAAAAACTTCCTTGTTCTGAGTCTTCTCAAGCAAAAGCCTTTTCTTGCTTAGCAACTAGATCAATGAGGACATTAAGTTCATTGCTAGTAAGAAAGCTGGTATCATAGTTCTTAACAAATGTTGCTAGTTGGTTGCTGGTAAATTACTGAGTTGGTTTGAAAGAAGGGGAATTTGGGTTGAGTGCTAACATTGTCTTTAAAGTCCTTGCTGATATAGCTGGCAACAGATTTAATCTTTATAGTAACAGGCTTATATTTTTTCTTCACTTGAATATCTTTTCTTTTAGCAGAATCATTAGCAATATATTGTACAGGAAAAAGAAAGTTAATATAGGTAAGGGCAATGTCTATAATGTAAGTATTGAGGGGTAATGTCTATCCAAGAATCAAAGGGTTAAAAATATCAGTTGTAATAAAATAATAATGAGACAGTAGTAAAGAAAAGGAAAAGTTACTAGCAGTAGTGTACAAATAGGTCAATTGAAGAGTCTGTATATGTGTAAGTTTTTGTAAGTAATATATTATTATCTAAATTGCAAGAAGCTATGTAAGCCACTAGACTACTTGAATGATCATAGCTAATAATGGTTGCTAAGTTGTTAGCATTGTTACTATTTTTAGCACTGAAAGCAACAGAGTGGTTCTGTTTTGTAGTGGACCTTTTGACAATTGTTTCTTTTATACTTTCTATAGGGAAATATTGGTATGGTATATCACATACCAGAGTTTGGGTTAGTAATAGTGATAGTAGTTTCAATATTGCTAAGAGTGTTGACTATGCTTTTGGTTAGAATGTCAAAGGGACAACCAAGCAAGATGTCATAGATGGGGGACCATAATATATAGATCTGGAGATACAAAGTCAAATTGCCAATAGTATAGAGAATGTTTCTAGCAAGTTTTAGTAATTGATCCAGTATGCTATTAGCACTCTGTATATTTAAAATGATGTCAGGATCATACAATAAGCTAAGGTCATTAGCAATTTCTGCTGACATGGAAATAATCTGGGACCTACTATCTATGATGCACTCTATTTCTTCTCAGTTGTCAATCAGTATTATAATGGACCTTAGCAACTGGGAATCCTTAGCAATAGTTAGAACTACTGGCTTCTTTCCAGAAGGTAGTGACTCAATATATGTCTTCACTGGGTTGACTAATGAAACTTTGACTTAGTCTGGAGCAAGTCCTTTAGCAGTATTAACATTGAATTCTAACAAAAACTGGGGCACATCTATAGCAAATATTAATAAGGCTTCTTCAAATATATTGCTAGGGTTCTATACTATGTTAGCACTTATACTGGCTAGTTGCTTGGGTGTAATAACAGTCCTGAGCTAGTTCCTGATGTCTAGGGACATAGAATAAAGCTCATCTACTGAAACTGTGACTTGGGTGTTTAAAACTCAATTGAAGACCACTTTAGATTGTTCAATATTATAGATGGGGGATATAGTTTAGTAAGTAGCATTGCTATATCTGTTAGAGGCAACAAATTTTCCATTAATGGGTAGTATATAATGACTGGGAATGCTAGAAAACAGATGAACTAGAGGCTGAGGAATGAGCTCAGTAGGCTTAGTGATAAGCAGGGAATTATTAATGATGAATTATTCAGATGCTTTGCCCTTATTAGTCAGCTTAGCAGCAGGAGTCAGTACTGAGTCAAGAGAAGGAGAAATAGTTGCCAGAGTATTGTTAGTTGCTGAAAGAGTCAGAGTAGTGTTGCTAGTTGTTTGATATAGGGTCTGGAGAACCTGTACACTGTCAAACTTTTTACTAACTTATCTCAGGACAAATAGTTCTCTTTCCAGGGCTTCAATACATTTGTCTTTTATTAGTGATCAACTAGTAGAGACATCCTATTGTAAAACCTCATATATTAGCAACTGCTGCATAGTTGCTTGCTTAGGGTCAGGGTTAGCATTAGACAAGAGCCTGTCTGTAATGATTTGGTCAAAGTTAACATAGTGCCATTTCTTGATACATTTTATATAAAGCCATTTGCCAAAGTAGTTAGGGATTATAGTACTAGATGGTAAGATAATTTTGCCTTTAGCATTACAATAGATTTTACTCTGCTGAATCATATATTTGAGCTTAATACAAGTGCTATATACTATAGTATAATCAGTTTTGGCCACAGAAGTGGCAAGAGTTGCTAAACTGCTGCTGCTGGTAGAGCTGGCTGCTGTTAGCAAAAAGAGCTTCCAGGCATTCTAAGATGCTGATAATTACTATGGTTGTCACTAACTTGAGGGCTTCCAATTTGGGAGCAGGAAATATCAAAGTGGAGGTGTTAATGGTGGACACTAGAATAATACTGGGAGTGCTAGCAACAGATGAACCTTGATTGTTGCTGTGTCAATTCTCTTCAATACCCACTTTGCACCTTCAAAGACCTATTTTACATCATATAGATCCTTGTAATTGGAGAGCATGATTTCAGGCCAGTAAACAATTTTGGACCAAAGCAACATAGAGATACCCTGTTAGAATAAGTGACATTCTTCATTTCAGTAAAGTTTGCCATTAGCAAGGAGTTATCTAGTAATATGTTGGAAATCTCAGTAGTAGTCAGAGAATCATCCTAATGTTGCTAAACTACTATTAAAGGTCTGGTTAACAAGTTGCTCAAGATTACTAAGAGTGTAACATATGCTAGTATCAGCTCTAGAATACAATCTAAGTACTACTACTTTTCATTCCTAATAAGTGTAAGGCTAAGAACCATTGTTGCCAATTGCTAAATTGTTGTTAAATTCTAGTAAGCTGAGCCAAGTTTCTGCTATATCATATGAGACATAGCAAGCTGCATATTCCTTTTTTTGAGTATTATCAGTAATACCACAGTCAGTAAAGAGATACTTCAATTCTTTAAAGTACTGAGGAAGCTTCCTAGGGTAACTTTCATCCCATTTAGGAGTAGTCTGGCTATATTGTTATGAGAAGGCATTTAAGCATAGTAAGCAATAGAATTGTTGTTCATAGCAGTTGTTGGTAAAACTGGGGAAAGGGGGATCTGGTTGTTGATATATAAAGTAGGCCTTTAATGAGGTTCTAGAAAGAATATAGAAGAGTCAGTAACAGATGATAGTAATAAAGGGGCACTAAAACAGCTTTCTACAAAGGCTCTTAAAAAGTTGCTAAATAGTTCACTAATATTGAGAAGGTTCTTAGCAGCTTCTAATTTATTAGCAAGAGATTTGAGGAATGTAATCTAAGAGGTGTTGAGTGAGGTCAATAGTAAGTGGTCAGATAACTTGGTAGAATGTAATCTAAGAGGTGCTAAGTGAGGTTAATAGTAAATGGTCAGATAACTTGGTAATTAATTGCAAGCAATGTTTTACTTAAGCTCTGGTTTCTGATAGAATGATCACTTAAGCCCCTTATAGTAGGCTTTAAAATAATGATACTCCTATGCTGCCTAGCTGCTATGCAAGAAACTAAAAGAAAAACTAAGAGTGCACTGACAACTAAATAGAGTAGATAATAGTGAGAAAGAGGGATGAGGGTAAATCAGCAAATGTTCCAGAGAACAAGAGCTTGAAGATAGTAATGAAAAGGGGAGTGCAAGTCAAAAATGTTGCTAATGCTAGCCTAAGTCACTAGACACTAACAAAAGATTGCTAAGTTGCTAAGTGATGTAAAGAAGAGTGGATGAAGATAAAAAATTGTTAAGAGAGTGGAGAAGAGGAGTTACTAAGAATAAAAGAGGACTAAGTAATAGAAAGTAAGAAGATCAGTAAGATAAGCAAATATTACTAAGGTATACAAAGAGAAGTGTTGGGGAAGAGAAAGAAAAAATAATAAGCTGCTAAGAAAAGTTGCTAAGGTCTATAAAAGCCTAGTAATGAAGGGGTGTTGAGAGTAAGGACATAAGCAAAGTCATTAAAAAACTAGGAACAGATACAAAAAGTAGTTATTAGCCATAGTTGCTAACATTGCTAAAACACTATAATACTATAATATACCCATACTTATTACTATACTAATTAAAGATAAGTTTGCTAAGGCTTACTGCTAAGCTATTAATGATGACAAAGAGAACCAGAAAATGAACTTTAAAGTTGAGGAAGGTACTGAAAGCAGAGTACTTAAAAGCTTTAGTAAGCAGTAGTAGGCTATATCTTTTTTATAGTGAACTTGGTATATACAAGGAGTATTTATACTGTAGTAAGTAATATAAGTCATAAAGAAAAGATAGTCACTAAAGATAATAGCATTTGTCAAGATATCTAAAATTTTATACCAATATCAAGATAGTAACCAGCTATAAGTATGCAATATCAGAAATACATAAAATGTGTCAAATAGAAAATAAACATGCATTTTGAATGGGAAATGAACAAATATACCATACATCAATATCTAAAGTGTAGATACCATCCAAGTATGTTTGTAATTAAAAAAAATAAAGGGTCTAAGAAGTTATATGTCTATAATCTATATATTTTATTTTAGAAAGTCATGTCATATTACTAAGAGTTGTTGCTAGCAATTATTGCTAAAAAAGGTTTTTGGCTTGGTTTTTCTAAATCCTAGAGTTAGATTTCATATGATGAAGCTTATGATCTCAAAAATCTCATAGTTACTAAGGTCTTATGTAAAAAACTACCTTGTTTCAGACCTTAGATCTAGACCACACATAACTTACTCATGATCTATAAGATAAAAATCTATAAAATACCAAGTGACAGAATAGTCTTATACTGTATTCCAAGTCAAAATAAGATAAGTAGAAATATTGTTAATGGTACTCAGTAATAGATAGGTATTATTAATACATATCCATTATATCAATAGTGACATTTATCTCTTTATTTACTCTTTCTATGTAGTTCTTTGATCTTACACATTCTAACTTTATTAAGTATTAAATTTCTTCATATAGCTAATGCTTGATTTCTAATTATGTAAGTAGAGTCATTTATTTAACTAGGTAGAAGAGTCAATACTTGTTCTAGCCTTTTTTCTAACTTTAAATTATTAGAGTAACATCTATTACATTTAAAATTTCAGAGCAATATTATCTGTCTATTATTTCAAAGAATGCATCTCTTAGTCAAAGCTTCTATAGAGTTATCTGTTTAAATTAGCTTTAACATATATTGTAGATCAAGATAATCTTTTTTACTGTCAGTTTTTTAATTTCAAGTTTATGCACTCAATTCCATTATGAAACTTTTACTTGACTTCAGCACTCAGTGCCTAGTGCTTACCTAATATTCATTATTATGCAAAAAAATTCTTAAATATAATAATAATAATTGAGTCTATTTTTGTTTTTAATAATATAAGTAGACCATCTTTAAAATCTTAGACCTAGTGTTATTTGTTAATCTAATGAAAGTTTGATCAGTATATAAATTTAATGCATCTAAATTCTGACATTATATATATATGATACAAACTAATAAATAAAAAGAATAAAGATAATAAATTATAAGAGAAGCTTTTAAACTTCAAATTATTGGAACTATACTTCTTTAGTAATAGTACATTCTACAGTTATTATACTAATATTGCGAAATTTTAACTACTAGCTTACTTTAGTCTTATACTAATTTTAAAATTCCAAATTTGATATTTCTTATAGTAGAGAATGATATTGTTAATGTTTAGGCTAGTATTATGTATTACTATAATGCAAAATATGATAAAAAGTATAGTAGAGATTAAAAATATAACATTATTTTTCTTTAATTTAAACTTAATATCCTCAGCTAAAGTACATTCAACAGTCATTATTTCACAAATAATAGCTGATTTAAGTTTTAAGCAGAGTCTGAAAAGTTTTTCAATCTGATATCTTTAAGTATTTATATTTCAGAAACACAATTGAAAGATAGTTATTGAGCAATTACCTTTTTTAAAATTCTCAACTTAATAGCACTGTTTAATACTTAAGTCTTACACATATAATCTAAACACTTAACAATAAGGTCAGCTAGCTTGTTTTGACTATAGATAAAATATAATATATTTGTATCTAATTAGAGATCCTTAGTCTGATTTTTAAACATTTAAATTCTAATACATTATAGTTTGCTTGTATTTAAAGTTGAATAATATACTGTAATTAATATTGTATAAGAAACTAATTACAAATCAAAGAGAAATCAATAATATTATAAAAACTAACTGGTTGTCAACTTTCAAAAATTAATTTTTACTACCCTATAAGACATTATTATTTATAATGTGCTCTTTATATTTCTATACTTTTGCATTTTTCTACAATAAGCTATTTGAAATACTATTGGATAGTGTAAAGGCAATCTCTAGACACTCTTTTATATCTTGAGTAAAACTAATTCTAAGAAGCTAAATGATTACTCCAAGATTAACAATTTCAAATTGCTCACTAAGTTATTACTATTAGTTTCAAAGAATACAACTATATCAGCTTAGCATATTGAATAGCCAAAGTCTATAAAGGTTATAGAAACTTCTTTATATTAGTAGTATACACCTTATTTCATAGTATAGAGTAAACATTAGAGTCTGTAAGTAAATGTAAAATCAGACATTTTCTAAAACTTAGAAAATAAATTGCAAAAGTAACAGTAGAAGAATAAAAATTGCATATACATAATTTTATCATCTTTAAGAAAGGAATTTAGATATGCATTCTTGACATCTACTTACTTAATTACAACACTTTATGAAGCTACAATTGATAAAAGAGTTTGAAGAGTGGTAGTACAAACTGTTAGAGCAAAGATTTTGATGTAATTGATATTAAATTGTTGTTTGAACTCTTTAATAACTAGTTATACTTTATAGTAAATAATTTGATTATTTATGCTATATTTATGATAGAGTTTATTGTGGCAGGGCATTATATTCATATTTGAAGGGGCTTGGACAATTTCTCTATCTTATTGAGTTTATCATTAACTATGACTAACTAGTTTGCCTTTGTTAATACTGCCTTTGTTTCTTTCTGTACCCTCTTTATCTTATTCAAAAACACATTGACTAAATCATTCTTAAAAAGTCATACTTGAGACTTAAACCTATGTATAGGTATTATCTAGTGTCTTAGAAAAATGAAGTTACTTGTATAAAAGAGTAAATATAGTTATTGTACTAGAACTCAGTATTTGGCAGGAACTTATCCCAATTATCTTATCTCTCATTACAAAACAATTGTAGATACTATTCCAGTTTTTGGTTTACATGCTTAGTCTGTTTATCTGACTGAGGATAATAGGCTATAGTTGTATAGAGCTTTACCCCTAACAACTAATACAACTCATAAGTAAATTCTGCCATAAACTGAGGGCTTCTAGCCAAGATATATCCATCTAAGAGACTATAAAGCTTCCAGACATTCTTCTAATACAGGCTGATAGCTTTCAGAGTAGAGTAAGTAGTATAAGTGGAAATAAAATGAGCTTACTTCCTATAATGATTTACTACTACTATATCTGTATCATACCTGTGAGTATCTGGGAGTTCAACAATGAAATCTATAGAAGCTATACTGATACAACTAGCAGGAATTAGAAGGGGGTAGAGTTAGCCTATAAGTGTCTGACAATAAGGTTTTATACAAAAGTAGAGGTTACAGATACTAGTGTAGGTACCAATATATTGGGACCTTTGAGGCTACCAGTAATTCTAGAATACTAGTTCCAATGTTTTTCATCTACTAGAATACCTTGCTACCTCAGAATCATAATACTACTCCATAATATAATACTAAAATTCTAGAATGTTGAATATATAGATATATCTCTGGAAGGTCAATGGCTCATCCTAAAAACTTTATTCCTTAGTATGTACTAATTTCATTCTATTGGCATATTAGATCTAAAGAACTTGTGCTACTTATACTAAAGCATTTTCTTGAACACTCTCATAATTTCCTCATTAAATATCCTTAAGGAGGTTTGTCCTATTCCCTTGGACTATAATCCTTTTCAAAACATAAATGGCAAAGAGCTTTAATTTAAGAAGTATGATGTTGTCATTATCATCTGCTTCTGTACTATAATTAGCTCTTCTAGACAATGCATTCAGTTTACTTATGCTTCATGCAGGCTTATAATATAGTAAGAAGTCAAAGTTGGCTAAATACAATAACTATTAAACCTGACATCAATTAAATTTCTTTATAAAGCAGAAATACTTAATGTTCTTATAATTTATCTAAATTTCAAACTTATACTATATATCTTTGAAAAAGTGTTGCCATTTTTCAAAGGATTAAATAATAGTGAGCATCTCCTTATTATGAATTTTATAGTCCTATTCTACTACATTAAGACTTTTGAAGTAGAAGGCTACAGAATGCTACTTACTATTCTCTATTGACTATTGGGGACAGAATGGCTTCAGTAACAAAATCTGAGCTATCAGCTTTAACATGGAAGAGAAAGTCATCATCTAAAAATAAAACAACTAACTCAGAGATGACAGCTTGCTTGAGAGCATCAAAGGTAGCTTGTTATGAGGACTCTTATTACCATGCTATATCCTGATTAATAAGGTCTGTTGAAAGATATTCCATTAAGCCATGCAGCTTAGTTGAATATCTCCCAATATAAAGTAAACTCAACTTATCTGGTTAGTAGATATTCTTCTCTATCCTGAAATTGCCAGAGTTAGTAATCACAAGCTAGTAATGTTTCTTACCCAACTTTATTAATATTCTTTATAGTGTTCAACTGATTCACTGCTAGACATATTGTCTATTACAGAGGTTAATCTACTAGCTATCTAGGTCAGTCAGGTTTACTTTATATTGAAAGATATTCCACTAAGCTGTATAGCTTAGTAATATGTCTCTCAACAAAGTCAAAAAGAGGACAAGGATAATAAGAGAAGTCCTGAATAAACCTCCAATAGAAGTTAATAAAGCCTAAAAATGCCTGAACTTTTTTTTTATTCTTTGGCTCTGGCTATTCTGCTATGCCTGCCACCTTGACTAGGTTTATTTCTGTTATACCATATGAAATGATCAAGTCTAGGTATTTAACCTTGGTCTACTCAAATTTACACTTTATAAGTTGTAGGTAAAGTTAGTGTTAGTAGAGATGTTCCAAGATAATATATATAATCTGACAGTGCTTCTTAAAAGTCTTAGTGTAGATGAGAATGTTGTTCAGGTAGATACAGACAATGCCTTCTGTAATTAGATTATAGAAAATGTCATTTATCATTGTCTAGAAAGTGGCAAAGCTACCAGTCAGGCCAGAGTATATTACTAGAAGTTTAAAGAGTCTATAATTAGTTTAGAATGCAGCCTTCCACTCATCTCCTTATTTAATGTGCACATTGTTATAGCCCTAACAAATATCTAACTTGGTGAAGTAATATATATCTCTAAGGTTATTGATAAGTTTAGAGATAAGTGGGAGGAAGTAGCAATTCTTCATTGTCATTACATTCAAAACTTGATAGTTTTGAACTAGACAGAGGTACTTATTCTTCTTTTTAATAAAGAAGATAGGAGAAGCTATTAGGAACTTAGAGAGTTGTATTTGGCCAAAGCTGAGGTTCTCCTATAGGAATGCATCCTCCAACTCATCCTACTTTTATAGTACAAGCAGATAGACTTTATAGCTAAAAGGTTCCACTTAAGGAGGTAGCATATTGACAAGGGCAATAGCTCATTTTCACCACTCCTTTTGCCTAGTCAATCTCAGAGTTGTATTCTTAAAGCTGAGTAAACTCCAAAATCACATCCTGTTTTCCCAAATTAGTAACAGCAAAACTGCTAGGTCCACTACAGAGTGAATAGAGCTAGCTTTATTAAGGGTGCCATCAATGTTATATATTAAAATAGAGTGTATAAGTAGTCAAGTGATGAGGCAGTGTTGTTTTATATATTCTGTGTCCAAGAAAAAGCTAGTTACTCTACTTAATAGTAAAGCAACTATGCTAAGAGTTTACTAGATATCTATTGTCTCCATTTTTACTTCCAGTCTTAAAGATTTGACTGAAGAGATAAAGGCAACAACATAATAATGAGGGAGGCAATGTTTTTAGGCAGGAATTTTCTGGCATGGTCAAGAGGAAACTTCCTTAATTGAGGCTTTAACTGAGGAATATTATATATTAGAGAGTATGCTTACAGTTTTAGTTATAGAATCAGATGTAACAGAGTTTATATTAGATTCTATAGATAAGATAGCAAAACAATTAGTACTAGGCAATGGAGACATACAGTTTATCTATTACTTTTCTAAAAATCTTCTTTCAACTCAGAAGGATGGACATTAGCTTCTTCACCTTCCTTATTAGGAGGTCCTACTACAGAAGCATTCAGAGAAGAGGCTTTAGAGATATACCTATTAGGGCTGTGCCCTATATTTGGTTTTACTGGTAGCTAAAAGTCTATATACTGTCATTGTTATATTGTATTGTGTCTCTATTACTAGTAGTTCCTACTTGTGCAGTCACCTTGAAGTGCCTGGAGTCTGAGTTATTATTTATATTTGGCTATTGTTATCAGTAGTGGTACTGTAAGTTCAATGATTAATGTAATGACTGAAATTCATTTTCTCCTTCTTCATGTTATTATTTTCTCTTTCTCTTCTTTCCTTTGATAAGACCCATCTGTTGCTAAGTACAGTTACCAACATCTCTGACTATCTTATCAAGACAGTACAGGACCTGGAGATCAGCATGAGATTTGCATGAGACCTTAGTAGCTATGGGAATTTTAGGATTATAAGCAATTATTATGTGGAGCCTAGACCATATATCTAGAACAACCTTGCCAGAAGCCCCCTTAGTGACACTTGTTAGCAATAATCCCTAGCAATATAGGCAGTTCACTTTCAAAAGAAACATATCAGCATGTGACTTCTTGGACCCTTCATTTTTATTGATAACTAATATACTTGGACAGCATCTACACTTCAGATACTGACATTTGGTATGCCCTTTATTTTCATTCTGACACATAGTATGCACCTTTTGACATTGGATACTTATGTTTGGTTACCATCTTGACACCAAGCATGCATTTTGGCAGATGCCATTACCTGTGGTAACCATCTTTCTTTTTAGGCTACATTACTTACAAACAGTATAAATACCCCTTGTACATACCTAGAAAAACAACAAAGAACCAGTTAGAGCAACCCCAAGTACTTGTCCCTCAGTATCTCTCTCAGAACTCATTCTTGTTCATCCTTACTCTTGTTAATAGCTTAGCAACAAGCCTTAGTAAACTTGTTATTGATTCAGTATGGTACCAAGTATGGGTGCCCTTTGTGTGTTTTGTGTCTTAGTGACATTAGTGACTACAACTAGCAACAAGTCTTGTATGTCCCCAGTTTACTCTCTATTTGATTTGCATTCTTGTCCCTGTGTCCTTCTTATTACCAGGTTTTACCTTAGCAATACCTTCTTAGCAGTTATTTGCCTAGCAATGTGTTCTTAATTCCTTTCCCCTTTAGCAACTTCCATTTACCTTACTAACATCGCCATCGCATACCACCTTACCTTCCATTCTGATTTCATTTTGTATTTAGCAACTTTTGCTAATACTAGCAATTCTTTTTACTTACACCTCCTTTCACCCCATCTTATACAGCTCTTGTTCTCCAGGATAATTACTGACTTGCCCCTACCCATTTCCTATTACCAGCTACCCTATCTGGTTTTCAGTGCATTCTAGGTACTCCCTTCTGGTTTTCTGTACTGCAGCTAGGTGGCATAAGAGCACATCACCTTCCAGTTTCTTAAAGGTAGTAGTAAGCAAAGTAACTTGCCTTCTTACATTGTTGATAGAGTAGAGGAGTGGAAAAGTGCTGACAAGCAGCATCTACATCTATAAAAATTTCTGAAGATAAGGAGCAAGAAGGTAGAGGAGTAGAAGTATATATGGAGGTGTAGTGAGCAGATGAAACAGAAAAAGGAGAAGCTTGAGATAGGAGTTCTGCTCTGATAATAGGACCAGGATAAAAGTGAATAGAAGAGGGCTGAGTATAATAAATACTTGTTTCAGTTCTATAGACTGCTACTATTTTCAAATTACCTTGTACTATATCTGGATATAGTTTATTATTTAGTCATCCTTCCACTATGCTATTGATTTGGTCTATAAGAAAGAGATGAACCCTAAAGATGAGATAAAGTTGTAGACTATTAAAAAAAGTAGTCTACTTAACTAGGGCTCAAAAGAAATTAATAGACTTATCTAAAGACCTTTTGTTTTGACTATACTAGTCATAATTGCAAAGAAAAAGTGCAGCAGTCTTAGCAAGGTTAAGAAGAAAGAACTCAGCTTGAAAATTGAATTCAAACTCATCTCAGCTTGCAAAACTTTCTACTTCTCCATTCTTCTAGAAAATTTGTAGTACATACATTGAAGTGTGATTGAGCTTTATATTATAAAAGACTCATCCAATCTTTAAAGCATTAGAGGCAAATACTTTGCTGCTCAGCTGAATATAGGTAATACAAAACTAAAGGAATAACTCTCTAGTCTTTTGATCTCTATTATAAGCATTAAGAAGTACAGGGCAAAGTATTTTGGAGTGTGTCATTATTTTAGTATTAAAACAAGCTAGTGACAACATTGTAGGGGACATGAAGACTCTCTGTAGTATTGGAAAAGGAAGAAGGAGGTATTCAAGGAGAGTCTAAAGGAAATAGGTAATAGTTTCTGTAAATTAGTATAAACTAGCAAGTTTATTAGTGTAAAGGATAAGAGAAGCCTGGGTAGACTGCACTTGAGTCTTCAGAGCTAACAAATGGTGCCAGGCATTGTCCTAAAGGCTGGAAGTGTTTAAGGAGTCTATTAGCAGTATTGAAGTAGTTATAAAGGCATCAGGTTAGGACATAATAATAGAAAAGGAACTTTTAAGAGTAGAAGTAACTTTAGCAGCTAAAAGGGGCTTTTAGACCAAAATGAGAAACTTGTTCTACTGTCAAGGCAATATCTGGAGGCTGTAGCTCAATTATACAGCTAGCAGAGAGATCTAAAGAAATATATTCAGCAATAGGTATATCTACAAGTATAGCTATACACTATTGAAAACTAAACAGGCAAGTAGTAAATGTATAGATGAGACCAACACTTATGATAGATATATAAGTGTAAATCCTCATAGACATATAACACAACTAGTATTAATGTATCTTGATGTGCTTCTATGCAGGAAGCCAAAAGAAAAACCTATAAATGCATTGACAACTAGATAGAGTAACTGGCAGTAGGAAGGGTGTGTAAGAGCAAATTGGTAAATGTCTCAGAGAACTAAAGCTGTAGAGTATCAATATAAAGGGTGATAGGGTGCAAGTGAAAGGAGTTGCTAATGTTAACCTAAGTTGCTAGTTACTAACAAAAGATTGCTAAGTTGCTAAGTGATAAAAAAGAAAAAGGAGTAAAGACAAAACAATTGCTAAGGAAGAAGAGGAAAAGAGTCACAAAGAATAAACAAGGACTAAGCAATAGAATATAAGAAAGTTGGTAAAGTGAGCAAATGTTGCTAAAGTAGGAAAATATAGGAAGAGGGGGATAAAGAAGTAATAGGTCACTACATAAAGGTCACTAAAAGAAGTTACTAAAGTTAGTAAAAGCTTAGTAATAAAAGGGGATGGAAGTGGGAACCTAAGTGCAAACAAATAAAAACTGGGGAACAAACACAAAAATTAGTCACTAGCTATAATTGCTAGCATTGCTAAGATACTAATATCACTTTAAGGCATCTGTACTTAGTACTTTACTAAGTTGAGGACAAGTTTGTTAAAGCTTGCCACTAATCTATTAACAGTAACAAAAAAGACCAGAAATGAGATCTAAAGCTGAGAGAAGTACAATGAGCAGAGTACTCCAAAGCTGCAGTGGGCAATAATAGGCTATAATCTTTCTTTTTTGTATTAAACTAAGTATACATAAGGAGTATTTATACTGTGGTAAGCAATGTAAACAAGAAAGAGAAGGTGGTCACTAGAGATAACAACATCTTTTAAGATGTTTAAAATTCTATGCTGATGTTTGGATAATAACTAGCTGTAAGTATATGATATTAGAAGCATATATAAAATGTGTCAAATAGAAAATAAATGAGCATCTCAAATGAAAAAATAAGTGAGCATACTATACATTAGTACTTGAAGTATAGATGCTGTTCAAAGTATATTCATAATTAAGAAAAATAAAAGGGTTCAAGAAGTCATATATCTATGATATGTTGTCCTTTAGAAGTAAAGTGCTTATGTTACTAAAAGTTGTTACTAGCAATCATTCTTAATGGGGTTCTTGGCCTGTTTATTCTAGATCCTAAGACTAGACTCCATATAATGAAGCTTATGATCCCAGATGGCTTGTGATCACTGGGTCAGTCACTCTAGTAGTGCTTAGAGAGACTGAGAAATAAGTTCAGTGTTTCAGTGGAGAGTATGAAGTAAGTCTTGTAAAAAAGGCTACCTCATTCCAGACCTTGGGTCCAAATTACTCTTGACTTGTCTATAATCTGCAAGGATTAATGAAATATTAACTATTGGGCTATTTGCATACTATATTTTCAGGTTATATACTATGTAGATAAGATTGGCAAAGATGTTATTGATAGTACTTAGCAACAGATGAATCTCATTAACCTATAATAGACACATAAGTGTAAATTTAGGTATAATAAGTTGGTTAAGTATGTATATATAGTAAATATGATTATACTCTCAGAGATATATAACACAACTAAGAATACTCTGTTTGTTAGTCTGTAATATATATAAGTTGAGCAGATAAAGTAGAGCTATGGCTATAGTAGCCCTGACATTGTATTTATAGCACCCTTTCACCTTATCATGCCATTATGTCTATAGTGTTTCAACACTTCTCCTTGCTATGAACTGAGTCTCTCTTTCTTGGATGGAATTGTAGCTATTGATAAAACCCATCTGTTGCTGAGTACAGTTACTGTTATCTTAGAATATCTTATCTGAACACCATATAACCTGAGACTCAGTATAAAACTTTGTATAAGACCTTAGCAACTATAAGAATTTTGTGGATCATGAGCACTTATCACATAGAGCTTGGACTAAGAATCTAGAATAACCTGGCTAAGAACCTCCTTAGCAATATTCACTACCAATGACTTTTAGCAACAAAGGCATTTATCTCTTAAAATGAATATATTATGGACAGATGACTTCTTAAATCCTTCATTGTTCTTGTACTAATTGATGTCTACACTTCAAATACTGACATATAGTATACTCACTTAGACATTTATTTTAATGATCTTTTACTTTTTTTTCCATTTGACACATTTTGTATACATTTCTAACATTATGTACTTGTGAATGGTTACTATCTGACCAACAGAATAGAACCTCAAATATCTTGATAGATGCCATTACCTTTAGTGACCAATTTTCCATTCTTGATTATATTACTTAAAACAGTATAAATACCCTCTGTATATACCTAAAACAATAACAAGAAAGATTGTTGTCTACCACTGTCTACTACAGCCTTAAAGTACTTTGCTTATTGTCTCACTCAGCTTCAGACTTCATTCTCATTCACCTTCATTATTGTTAATGGCTTAGTAACAAGCCTTAGCAACCTTGTTCTTGATTTAGTGTAGTGCCAAGTATAGATGCCTTATAGTATTATAGTGTTCTTAGTAATACTAGCAACTAACTAGTTTTCATAACTATTCCTTAGTTCATTTACATTTGACTTACATTTTTGCCCCTTTTTCTTCTTTATTGCTAGGCCTTTACCAACCTTAGTGATGTTCTCTTAGCAATCTTCTTCTTAGCAACTTGTCTTTCTCACCTTCTTTCACTTCCTTTTATATCTCAGTGTCTTTTACTTACTTTACCAACACCCCTTTTACCTACCACTTTTGTCCTCTATTCCTTTCCCATTTTCTGTTTAGTAACTTAGCAACCTTTCATTAGCATCTAATGACTTAAACAGATGTTAGCAACTTCTATTACTTGCACCTTTTATACCCTGCCCCCTACAGCTCTTGTTTTCTGGGACATTTACTAACTTCCCCTTTTACATCCTTCTTATTGCCAGCTACCCTATCTGGTTGCCAGTGTATTCTAGGTCTTTTTTTTTGGTTTCTTGTATAGCAGCTAGGTGGCATAGGAACACATTAATATGTAACATTAGGAATGTAGCATAGTTATAGGAATAGGGGTTGAGGTAGTATTTTGGTGAATATGTTAGTTACATTGTCCTTTATGTTGATATATTTTATGATAATCTTCCCCATCTGAGTATATTTTCAAATAAAGTGATATTTTATATTGAAGTATTTAACTTAGGCATGTGCTACAGAGTTCTCAGACAGGGTGATTGCAGCCTTGTTATTACAAAAGAGAGTGGTGGCCTTTGATGTAAAATCCTAACTAATTGCTTTAAGCAACATTTTTGACCAAATACACTCTTATGTTGACTTGTATACAGTCATATACTTGGCTTTGCATAAGGACATTGCTACTGTCTTCTGCTGTCATGCTAACTAAGATACAGCATCTATTCTAAGTAACTATATATATCTACTTATGCTGCTTTTGGTGTCCAGGCAGCTCATCTAGTCAGCATCAGTAAAACCTCTTAGTATTATAGACAAGTTTTCAAGGTGTAAGTCTCTGAGGTGAAGTTTCAGTTCTCTAATGTCTTTCAGGTACCTTATCAGATGTATCCTGATATTTCAATGAGTTTAGTTGTAGTTGTTGTTAAGAAATTGGAAGAGTTGCTGGACTGTGTAGGCAATGTCTAGCCAGGTAGTGATTGTAATGTATATTAGGGTAGCCTTGCTATGTTCTCCTTCTCCTCCTGTATTTAGCTGTCTTGCTGGAGTTACCTGAGTTTCAATCCAAATTCTATGAGCAGTAAGAGCAGGTAGGCTTCCTTCTACTCAAATTGCAAGATAACATAGTTGATGAAGGCTATTTGCAATAGTGTAAGTATCTTTTTGTCTCAATACCACTCAATAAATACACTAAGAATATATTGAGAAGTGTCTAAACTAGATATTGTCCATGTTTTATACATCTAGGATTTGAAGCAATTGTTTTCATCCTTTGAGCTGGCTATAGAAAGGAAGTTGTCAATATGCACAGCTATAATAACAGTACCCATTGTTGTTTTTCTATATTAGATGCAGAATTTGTATACTAGTCAAGCAAATATCCATCTTATTATCTGCTCATTTAAGATTTAGTTTTAGATTCTTCTTACCTGCTTCATCCTATAGAGCACTTGTACTAACTCATATACTTAGTCCTGCAAAAGAATTTGCCAGGATTCCATGTATACAGTTGTTAAGGAACTTTTTAAGTCTTCCCACTTTTCCATGTCCTATCCCTTCCAGATTACCCCTATTATAGTTTTCATTGATGCCACTGATCTTGATCTACCTATAGGCCCCACTTTCAGTACTATAGCTGTAGTATTTCCTTATTTATAATTTGGATAGTGTTGACCTTCTGTATACTCACCAGATTATGTAAACATTACATAATCAGGTAGGCATTTTTCTGACCCAGCTAAGGAAGTATTCTCAGACTTATTCTCTTTGGATCTCCCTCTGCCCAGTTGTATGACTATGCCACAGCCTTTAAAAGTTGCCTATATAATAGTCAGTAAAGTAGGTTTGTTATAGTCTTTCCTGTCAACTTACTTATAGCCTTTGAAAATAAGGGCACACCTTATACATGATCACTTTCCCATGTTCATCCCTCTTTCTCTTGAACACAGGCCTCCTCTTTTGAACTTTCTGTCCCTTTGCAATGGCCAATTATAGTATAAGTCAATAGACATCTATTTTCTTTAATGACTTGACCTCCTTCTTATACATTTTCTCCCATTTAGCTACATTTAGTCCAATCTATGCCTTTCTCTAGGTCTTTGATTCTTCATATATTTCTATTGCCAATGGTTTTATGTTGCTAAACTGAGAGATAGCTGCCAAGATCCAATTATGATCAATATTAGGATTGATATTAATAGATGTAGGCACTTATGTCTTGGCTCATGCTTGTGGCTGCAAATCAGCATCAGATTGGGTTGACATTAACTTTAGCTTGTTTTTTTCTGTTTACTGCTTCCTCCACTCTTCTTCCACTCTTTCTTACCTCCTCTAGTATTTTCTCTAGTTTTATTTGTGGCCTATTTAAATTAGACACTACTTTTTTTGTTAGTTGACATACTTGAATGGATCTTCTTGGCTTCTTCTTAGCTCCTGGGGCATTTAGGCATCAACTGGATTGTGCTGAGGTTTTTGGTCAGATTGATTGTTAATATTAGTTTGTTTTGATATGGGTGTTGGTTGAGTAATGTCAAAACTAATATCATTGTTGTCATTGTTGTTTGGTGTTATTGATGCTGATATGTGAAGTTCTTTTAGGGTAAGGATTGGTGGTTTGGTTGGTATATCAATTAGTTGAGTATTCTGAGTAGTTGTAACTAGTGAGGTTACTATTATCTTAGTTTCAGTGTATGTACTATACATCAAGCTATAGTTAAACATTGACATGTGCTGTTGATACACACTTATAGATTATGTAAGGACAACATCTTGTATTTTACAACATATCTAGTTTAATCTGATATTTTGGTCTGATTCAGCTACTGCATAATATATATAAGATTGTTCTATCCATAGCTAATGGCTACATTTTTTTAAATCTTCTGCTATCAGCTTTAGACTCTGGACTCTTGTTACTAATCTAGATAACCCTTATCAAATTTCTGAGCTTCTTTTCTACTATGTAAATATCTTATTCCTATGGCTGACTCAAAAGAAAAACCACCTAGTTTCTCAGAGCCAACATCTAGTCTCAATCTCAGTGAGATGCCTTCAATGTCAAAATACCAACCCTTGCTAACAAGGTAGTTCACAACATAAGTGAGTGCTTTAAGATGCCAGGGATACTATCTATTTTACAGATGAAGTTGATTTTGAATACTGGTTCTACACTAGAGGAGAAATTTTTTGTTTTGAGAATGTTGCTTCCAACAATAAATCTAGCATTCTTGCTCTATCCAACTTTGTCTAAGAACACAATGGTTGCATTGGGAGCAATGATTGGATTTGTACAGTATGCAGACACTATACAGATTAGTATACTACTATTTGGATTAAATAGTAGCTACATGCCATAAATGATATGCAAGATTTGGTTAGACTCAGTGATTCCTAAAGGAATCAAGCAGTTTGCCCATCAAGCTCTAGAGAACTTGGCAGCTGCATATAATGTAATTATTGAGGCATGCATCTTCCAGATGCATGTTGTATGTATTGTAGACTGGATTCTGAGTTGAGAAAAGATGCATTGGTATACTTTTTAACAAAGAACCTCAACCTTCCAAGGGGCACAGAGCTAGAAAGCTCTACCCCAAGTAGGTTGGGCCTTACTGGATTTTAAAGGCATTCAATGAGACCTCCAACTATGTATTGGAGTTGCTTTCAGCACTCTAAGAATAAAGGATTTATTCTAAGTTTTACATGTTGCTGTTGTAACTATATCAGGCCAGTAACAATGTGCTGTTTCCAAACAGGGTGATGCCAAAGCTATACAACTTGTGTATATCAGACAACCAGGAATAGTTTGTTGATAACTTAGTGGATCATTGTTAAAAGAGTCCAAACCTTTAGTTCAAGGTTCAATAGAGCTTAGGGGATACTACTTGGGAGTCCCTTTTGACATACAAGGACCTAGGGGCCCTTGACTGCTACTTGGAGTTACAGGGCATTTGATGCCCTACACAGTTGGCTAGAAGGTTGAAGTCAAAATGACTTAGCACAGAAAATAGAAGGGCTGTCAGCATAGTGGCCATCACATATTATGTCAGCCAAGTTTTTTGGCTGGCTGCTAAGTCAATGCATTCTTATCTTTTTCTACTACACTGATATAATGTGCCAACTATATACAGTGTTGCCCAATGGACAATCAAAAAAAAAAGAAACTGAACAAGGTAGACATAGGGCTGCCAAAGTACATGTTGAGCTCTGGACAGAGCTAAAGAGGGGGAGAAGGAGTACTAGAGGGTAGGATTTTCCCCACAATGTGATTGTTCAGTGTAAAGCTGTTGTCTGGGGACATACTACTTCAAACAGCAAGAAAAGTGCTCTTATAGAACTCATTGCAGTGCTATTTGATGTAGCCCTGCTAAACTACACTACAGCAATTATTGCAGTGCCATTGGATGTAGCCCTGCTGAACTATACTATAGCAATGCAACAGTTGTTAATGCAAGGCTGTAGTAGTTCCTTATAGTGCAATAGAGTAGGTAAAAGACATGAAGGGCTAAGGGTGCCCTTAATGCTAAACTTTGAACAACCTATAGCTTCATAAGCTGTATAGTCTTAGAAGTTCCAACAATGTATGGTGCCACAATACTCTATAGCTCCACTATTGATGGCTAGACCTGGCTAAGCAATAGATATAGCAGGTCAATAATAATTTACCACAATGTTATTACAAGTAGGAATCTTAGTCCCTGCTACTAACTACTCCAGGAAAACAACAAGTGATGACTAAGATATTGTTGTTTACACTAGCAATAGAGGCTAAGTCCTCCTTGTCAACCACTTAAAAGATAGTCAAGTAATGCTTCTTAGCAAAAGAGAAAGGTGAGGGCCAAGCAAAAGAGCCTAAGCTATCAACTATAGCTAATGAGCAGATTGCTTATCTACTTTAGTGGCTGCATAATACTGGAGTGTCAGAGGACATTGGTACTGATATCTTTGATAATTCCATAATGTAATTAGTACTTGCTCAAGTTCTTAATCAACTTGACATAGTACAAAATCAGAAGGATAAGGCCTATGTAGACCTCCTTTGTTCAGTATTAGAGAAGCAGGTAGCTTTCTCTCCCCACCCTCCTGAGGCAAAGAAGGCTTGTACATTGCCTTCAGGGCCTCTTGTGTGCCCTGACTTTAGGATGCCTCAAACCACAGCCATACCTTCAAGGCCAGCATAGACTAAAGCCATGCCATCATAGCCAGCTATAGTTAAGGCTGGCTTTGTGAAGCTAGCCTCTATTGCTTTACTAATGGACAACTTAGCAATTGTTGCCACCTCAATTGCCTATCCCATAAATGTGCCACAGGGTTCAGAGGCAGAAATAATTAAAGTTCTTGAGCCAAGGATCTATACAATACTCTAAGCCTTGTCCTACAAATACATTCCACCAGTTTAGTAAGATCTACATGATGAAGAGTTTTTTGTCACCCTAGGCTAGTCTTCCTAAAGGACAGCTGGTGGTATGGCTGCCTTTGACTTAGGGACTAATTATGAGAATAATGTTGTGATGTTCAAGTGCTGAATCTTGGATAGCAACTTGTATAATGATGCTACAGAACATTGTCAGAAAAAAATGTACAATGCTAATGCCAAATGGCTATTAGCTCTTGATATAGAAAAGTCTAAGATGGACTTCAAGTGCCTTAATGACACAGTGCCTGGCCACCTTCCAGACAACTAGAAAACCATTTGGATATAAGGGCACTACAAGCACTGCAATGACTTTTGAAGTATGCTGCACCCCAACTACTATTGTTCATTTATTACCAATTCAGTCTTTGTAGGTGACAAGGTGCTCTTTGCCTGATCTACTAAAATAGTGGGGATAGTGTATTTATTTTCACAATATGAACAACTTTATTAGTGGGCTCCTTGAGGGATGCTATAAATCCAGAGCAGCTGCAGCTAATTCTCCACATTATCTGCAAGACTAACCCTTGTGTAACTATGAGAGATTATATATGCTGCCCTCCTTGTCCAAGAGTTCTATTGGATCTTCTACTATACTATAACAAATCAGCAAGACTACACTATGCAGCATATTCTGAAGCTGACTCTGGAGGAGTTAGACACTTCTCTGCCAAAAGGGGACTGATATTAGCAATTAGTCCCTTTACAATCTTGCTTATTGGCTATGCTTGGCTGCACTGACAACAATACCCATGGAGCAGGACTTAATTAAGTCCCAATTGAACAGCACTTTGACATCAATGTGTAGGCACAATACATCCTGCACTATAGCTACCAAGGTTTGCAGAACCTGTATTCAAGTATGGCCATTGATGCCTCCTTATACATAGACCAACAATTAGTCTTTGAATATATACTGGGTCAAGCACTGGCTCTAACTCACCTCATATATGAACAGTATACATAAGGCTATTTGCTATAGTAGTAGCTCAACTCTGCCTCTATTAAGAGGTAATGAATAGCTACTGCAAAAATGTAAGGCCATTTGATTTATTTAAGCCTTATACATTCATGCTGCAATAGACTACAAGTGTTGTCTATACAAATTAACAATCTCAGTTGAATGGAGGTCATTTGCCACCTTCTTACAAACCATGTATATACCTATGGAATATGCTTCTTGGATTACCACTGGTCTAGCAATCTTATACACATGGACCTGTTTATGTAGGTCAACAATGAACACTATCATCAACTTTGATCCATAGGCAAACCCCCTCACTTAGTGGAGTACAATGGGTAGTATACATCTACCAATGACAATTGGGAGTGCTTTAGAGTACTCCTCTAGAAACATGAGAGCTGAGGTCATCTCCCCCTATGCACAGCTGAATAGCTACACTATAGGGAGTCCCCCATCTTCACATACCTGCTACATTGTCCTGCAGAGGTAGTGGATGCTTCTCTAGCCAAGGCCAAGTCACTTGCATCAATGGCTCTTTTATTAAGTGCCAAAAACACTGAGGTAGAGTCCTTATTATCAGTGGTGGAAGCTACTCCTACTTGATTAGTAAACTTTATTGCATCTTTGAGGGATGCAACTATAGAGGAGTCTATGGAGTTAGTCCACACCAACAAACCTTCTGTACTGGCCAAGACTATTTCAGCAATGACATCCCCTGCTATCTCCAGCCCCTCAGATATAGTAGTAGCAACTAATGCTGCTACTATTGACACACCAGAGGCCAAACCAAGCAACTCCAATAATACAGCCAACACTATATTGGAGAGCTAATTAATATCATATGCAGCAAAGAAGCAGTGTCTGTACAAATGGATAAGTGAGTCAGATAAACTACTTAACATATTTTATTATAATATTCAAACCCACTGAGCAGACTGAGTGCCCAATTCAACTACTTAATATATGACTAAGCAATGTGTTGGAATACTACCATGCCTTTCACATAGGGCCAATGTAGTCCTATACTAGTTTTGACATAGAGACCCTAAGATCAGGGCCCCAGTGATGCCTCATGGGTAAAATGCTGTATCCCACCCCTCTATTTATTTGTTTTGCACTTATAAGTCTTTTGACAAACTCAATAGAGGGGTATGTAACAGATTGTCCATTACACTCTCATTCTGCCTTCATTATGATAGACTTCTTATTATTGATTTATTCTATATTGGCAGTGTCACCTGATGCTACCTCTAATCACTCCATTTGTACTTGTATAAGGCAGCACCTTACTTTATATCTTCATAGACATACCAATCAACTGGTTTTATATTAT